>VWPU01010379.1:0-63629 GCA_013398955.1 Callaeas wilsoni
TATATATATATATGTATATAAAGGTATAAGAAAATAAAAGACCAGAATAACCTGAATAGACCAAATAATGCAATAGCATCACAAACAGAGCCAGCAAGAAAAAACTCTGCCAAAACAGATTCCAAGTTAGAGCCAAAGCAAATTTCAGAATACTTGAATACTTTGTAGAGTTGTATTTTATTTGTACAGGCTTTGGCAACCCTCCAGATCACAGAATCACAGAATATATGCTAAGTTGGAAAGGACCACAAGGATCATCCAGTCCAATGGCACTCCATGTGCCTGAGAGCACTGTCCAAACACTTGAACTCTGCCAGGCTGAAGCTGTGACCACTTCCCTGGGGAGCCTGTTCCAGTGCTCAGTCACCCTCTGAGTGAAAAATCCTTTCCTAATATCCAGCCTAAACTTCCCCTGACACAACTTCAGGCCATTCCCTTCAGTCTTGTCACAGGTCACCACAGAGAAGTGATCAGTGCCTACCCCTCCTCTTTCCTTCATGAAGAAGTTGTAACTCCAGTGAGGTCTGTCCTCAGTCTCCTCTTCTCCAGGCTGAACAGATCAGGTGACCTTAGCTGCTCCTCATACAGCTTCCTCTCAAGGTCCTTCACCATCCTCTTTGCTTTCCTTTGGACACCGTTGACTACATCAATGTCTTTTGTATGTTGTGACACTCAAAAGTGCACACAGGACTTGAGTGAGGATTGCAGCAGTGATGAGTAGAGCTTATATTGACCACAATATAAGACTCGTAATAATTATAAATCAGTCCCCTTAAAAGTGTTTTTTGCAAGTGCTTTGGACCCATGGCAATGTGAACTACAAATATAGCTAGTTCAGAATTTCTGCAGAGTTTCTATTCAAAGAATTCTAATTTTAATATGAATAGCACAAAAATCTCTCTGGACTTCAGCAATATGGTTGGTTTACCTTCCTGAAATTTCAAAAAAAGCAAAAATATGGTATCATGGGTGGTCAAGGTCACAGAATATGGGAAATGAGTGGTCAAGGCATACTCATATAGTGAGTATGCTCTATTTTGCATTATAGAAGATGTGAAGAAACTTTTTTTTGCTAGATTGGTATCTATGGGGGTATCTGAGTTTAAAAACACTCTGTATACCTGAACTCTGTAAAAGCCATGTCTTGTTAAAGGGTGGTTAGTTCAGATGACAAATTTGCTGTGTTTTCTAAGTTTGATGTTCAGGTTGTCAACAGAATTAATCATACCTGGGGTCACTAAGAATTAATTTGATGAAATTACAAGGAACCTAGTTGTAAAGCCTCACAACAACAGTGCTGATGATGTGAGGTGTAGGAGCGTTACATTAGATTAGTCTGTTAATTCACCACTTCATCTGCAGAATAACATCTATTTCTTTTCATGTTTTCTAATGGCCTGTTTGCACGTCTGTATGTCCTTTGCATTAAAATATTCTTTGAAAGGGAACAAAAACTAAAGCTGCATTTAAATATTCATTTGAAAATGACATTTCTTCAGGGAAATCGATTATAATGAGCAATGTTTACTAAAAGCTCTTAATATAATTGGTTACACATAAACAAATGGAGAAGTTCCTAGCTGCACTCAGTTGGCAGCTCATTTTCTACCATTAGCTCTTTAACAGTAGGGGTTGTAATAAAAGATCAGTCAAATAACTACCTCTGGTTTGTATCTCTCACTAGATGGAGTGTAAAATGTCTGTTTCAAGGCAGGAAATGTCTTTCTTTCCATGAGTAAAAACTGTGCATTTTCCTTTTGTTGAACATTTTTGTTAAAGCAGTAGGCATCACATCACAACATTTATGTATATACAGTTAATATGTCACTCATTTTCAGTGTCAAAAGCCACTCAGTGTTCAGATGTTTGTAAACTGGAAACAGGTATTTGATAATCAGCAAAAGTGATATCCCTATGTGTCAGCTGATGACTAGTGTTGGTTGCAAACTATGTTGTTTAGACTGGAAATAATAATTTCTATTTAGAGACCATGAGAAAGTTAACTTTATGTAATTGCAGTGATACAATAGTGTGTTGTTAAGGCAGCACGTGTATATAGCGTTATATATAAGTATATATATATTGGTGTGTGTTCATATACGTGTGTTTGTGTACAAACAATACCTCAGGACTGTGTATTTGGACAGCATGTACCTATGTGGTGTGTTGCCTGTATTGTTCTTTCAGTTAACTGGGCATGGAAAAGCTGACGAGGCAAAACCCCCAATCTCTACCTTAACTTAATTAAATCACAATATTCCTTAGCTGGAAAAGACAGTTCAGAAACACATCTGTGAACAGGCACTCATAACTTATTTCTGTTTTGTTATATCCGGTCTGGGGTTCCTTTCCTTTTTCCTTCTCTATTCTTTAAATAGATAAACTTTGGCTTTATTGAGCAAAACTTTCTTTGAGGTCACTGGAAGATCTCACCATGAGAATGGCTGCAGAATTGTTTTGCTAACCATGACATTTTTTTTTCCCTGGAGGGTGATTAGGCAGTAATGTTTTGCATCTGCTTATAGGATAAAGCTAGCTGTAGCCTTAGAGGTCTTTTAGGGTTCATGGCACTGAGGATCTTGAATGCCTCCTGTAAAATTAAAAAAAATCTAAATTGTAATTTAGAACTATACGGTCAACATAAAATCATAATAACAGAATTCACAAGTGCATCTTAGATTCCCAGAGTGAATAAGTTTGGAAAAGACCTTAAAAATTGTCAAGTCCAACCTTTGACCAAACACCACATCAATTAAGTGCCATGGTACCTAAGTGCCATGTTCAGTCGTTTCTTGAACACTTGTAAGCATGGTGACTCCACCACCTCTCTGGGCAGCCTTTTCCAATCCTTGACAACCTTTCATGAAAAAATTCTTCCTAATATCCAACCTGAACATCCTCTGGTGCAGCTTGAGGCTTTTTCCTCTTGTCTTAACACTTTTTCCCTGGGAGAAGAGGCCAATCCTCACTCGGCTGCAGCCTCTTCTCAGGCAGTTGTGGAGAGTGAGAAGATCTACCCTAAGCCTCCCTTCCTCCAGGCTAAGCAACCTCAGGTGCCCCAGTTGCTCCCCATCTGACTTACTCTCTAGACCCTTCATCATCTCTGTTGTCCTTCTCTGGACATGTTTCAGCTCCTCAATGTCTTTCATGAACTACAGGGCCCAGAACTGGACACAGGATTCAAGGAGTGGCCTCACCAGTGCCAAGTTCAGAGAGACAATCTGGTCCTGTAGGCCATACTATTGCTGATGCAGGCCGGGATGCCATTGGGCCTCTTGCCAGCCTGGGCACAGCTGGCTCACGTCCAGCTGCTGTTGACCAGCATCTCCAGATCCTTTTCTGTCAGGCAGCTCTACAGCCACTCCACCCTCAGCCTGTAGGGCTGCCTGGGGCTGTTATGATCCAAGGGCAGGACCCAGCACTCGGCCTTGTCGAACTTTGTGCAACTGGCCTCTGCCCATCAATCTGGCCTGTCCAGGTTCCTCCACAGAGCCTTTCTACCCTCCAGAAAATCAACACTTGATGTCATCTGTGAACTTACTGAGGATGCACTCAAGCCCTTCATCCAGATCATTGATGAAGGTATTAATCATCATTAACCAATGAAGAGAGCACCTGTCCAAGCTGTGTGCTGCCAGCTTCTTCAGGAGAATGCTGTGTGAGACTATATCAAAAGTTTTGCTGAAGTCCAGGTAGACAACATCCAAAGTCCTTCCCTTATCCACTAGGTCTGTCACTGATTTATAATAGGAGATCAGGTTTATCAAGTAGGACCTGCACTTCCTAAACCCATGCTAGATGGGCCAAATCCCCTGATCTTGCCTTCTAGCTATCAATTCCTCTAAAAACCTTCTACATTTTTAAATCATGTGCAAATTTATTTGTCTTCCATATATTGTTGATGCAGTAAGTGCATTGAAACTATGTGCTTATGTCAGTTAATATTCAGATGGTAAAATAACATTGAATTTAATTACGTAAAACAGAAACTGCCTGACCCCTTTCAGCATGACCAGAACTTTTGTTTTATGCCTGTTATGAGCCAGGGCTGTAATGGCTGAACTTCAACACAGTATACAGACATTCTTGCTGGTATCCTCAGCTAGGAAATGGGATAAATCATGTGGAGAAATCTCAAATGATTAGTGATAACTGAATAAACAAGGTTAACTCTGTTTTGTGCTTTTGCTTACTTGAAGCTAGAATTTTTGTTCATGTATCAACTTGTTTTAGGCAGACGATACAGTGCAGTGTTTTTTACTCTCAGCAGCCTTTTAGCAGCCTTGTAATCTCTGAAGCAATGAGTTTCCATGGATACTGGCTTATTTTCCCAAGTTCCTAATCAAAAGTGTCATATGATCCATACGAATTTGCAAGTGTTTGTATTTCATACATGACTATTTCTAAAGTCCTCTTTTAGACACAGATTGTGTTCAACAGAAGTGCAGAAACATGTTTTCCGGCTTAGAAGCAAAATAAAGCAATTTCCTCAAGTGACAGATGAAAACTGGATTATTATTTTAAATGAGACCAATGAAACCTCTGGTATAAATGAACTCAAAATCTGTATCTAGTGTTCAGCTGACAGGATAAGCTTGGAAACTGTTCCTCCAGTACATCCTGATTGTTGTGGACTGAAAAGTGCTTGATTTTCTTGAGTTTCTATCTGGTTTCCTCCAAGTGCAGGATTACTGTACTTCCGATTTTAACATCAGAGGGCTGGTGTTGTAACATATTTGTAACAGTAAATTGTCATTAAAAAAAAAAGAGTCAACGCCCCCCCCCCCATAAACCCACAAAAATTTATGCCTCTAAGCATCAGTTCTTGCTGTTGTTTGTATTTTTCTTTTGGATAGGGAAAATCTCAAAAGATATTTAAAAATTCTTTGTTAAGAATGGAAACAAATAATATTTTTTATAATAATAATTAACTAATATCTGTACCTCTCCTAGGATTAGAAATATTTCTTATCATTAGAAAGTTTCAACTCACTAATATGAAGGCTGTTATAGCAAGTTCTTTCTGACAAGAATGGGCAAAACTATTTACAAGGTCATTGCTGCTCCTAAGGGAAGTCAACTGTCCATTCTCAAACATCTCCATGTGTGTGCCAGCATAGGGTTTTTTGTATGGCTGAGTGAAAAGACAGATCGATAAATTGATCTGAGTTAGAAACAAGTTTGGGAAAAAAATAGATTTTGCATGGTGTTTTTCAGGCCTATCACTCTGTGATCTGGTTTGTTACTGTGCAAGTGCCTGTGTTGCCTAGCAGTGTATCATGTCAAAAGAGAGAAAGAGGAGTTTGTGAGACTCAGGCAGAAAAATGTCTGATATACTGCAAAATTCTAATGAGGTGACTATTGAAGTCTGTATGGCAGCCTTCAGAAATAAAAGGCATCACACTGCACTTGAAAAAAAAGCTCTTGTTCGCAAGCTAAAAAAACCCTGTGCTGTTATATTTGCAGATTCTAAATTTAAGAACAGAAACTGAAAGCATATAATCTCTATCTGCATAGATAATATTGCATGATAGGAAGATGCTACCTACAATTTTACAGACATCAATTGTTTGAATTAATATATTCTCTCATTTTGAGGTTTTTTGTCAGTTTTTCCTTCTTATACAAAAACTGTCACTGTAGCTTCGTTATTGATACTTTTTTTTCTCAGTGTTCTATGTCTATAATTACTTTTTGGCAAGTATGCCACTACAGGGACAAATATATCAAACACGCATATGGGCAGAGTCCTTTGTGACTTGCAAATGTAAGTATTGTAATATTGATAACATTTTTTGAATGTAAGCTCTCTTAAGGAATGATCTTTACAAACACATGAATTACTTTCTTTTGTAAACATCTCTATTTCTTTCATGTTGTCTGTTCATCAGTCAGAGCAGAGTAGTAGTCCTCTCAGCTTCAGTGGATTGTTTCCAAGCTTTGATCAGAAAGTGAACGCTCTTTGCTGGAATGTGAAGCCTGCCAAGGCTTTACATAGTAAGACTGTTCTGTTCAGAATTTGCTGGTTGTCCATGCAAGTGAAAGCATATTGATCAGCACACACACAGGGGGATGAATCTTCAGCATGAGAACAGAATGTAATGGGAAAGCTTCAATGTATTATTTTTTCTAGGGTGAACAGGGAAAGATACATAACTGTATATACATTTGCATATAAATAAAAATCACTTGTTTATTTGAATCCAGTATGAATTTACTTGACTGCAAATTGAATATCAGTATTTGGTGGTTGTCTCCATTAAGAACTGTGAATCTACATAATTTTGCCGTTCTTCCAACAAACAGAAAGGTGCACGTATGTTGAACACGTAAGCAGAATTCTTATCATGCTTGTTTACATTTCGAAAATAGGATCTGTTGAAATTCTTGGATAAAATGGATAGCAGCAATTAACTATGAAAAAATAAAGCTTCCTTCAGTAATATACAATAAGGTAGCATTGGACTTAATAACTAGCCTTGGGTTTTTTACCCATCTTAATCTTATTATTAAATTCAGAGACTGTCTGAAAAATAAGAGAAACTCTACAGAACAATATATTGAAATTCTTTCAAACAACCATTTTATATCTGGTTTCCAAACTGAGATGACTCTCACTTTTTCTGTGTGTGACATTCCTAGGAAAGATTGAGATCAGAAGTTTATTTCAAATGCTACATTTAAAATAAATATTTTCAGAACTCCTGTAAGAAATTGTAGAACTTGCAAAAATACCAAATGAGTGGAAAGGCATCGGTATACTAAATATATTTCTGTAGTCCAGAAAATCTTGAACATTCATAGTTTTTCTATCCAAACAGAAAAGCATTTTAGTGTCAAGATTTTTTATCAAATTTCATATTTGAACAGAGGTGTTAATCTATAGCTTCATAACAGAAGAAAAAAGAACTGATATCAAAATGCTCAGACATAGGGGATAATGGGTAGAAGGGCAACAGATACCAAGTATTTGGTTTTGTTTTTATTTTTCTTAGACTTAAACTTTTATTGTACAGTTTCGATTTTCTATTCCATGGATACTTCTGATAGCTGAAAATAAAAGGCAATCTTCTTGATTTCAAACAGTAATGGCTGCTGAACCCTGGCTTTCCATCTACATGTTCTACAATGCTTTTGAAAGATCACATCAGATTATCTTATCTGCATTTTTTCTCTATCAAGTTTACTTCTTGTGTCAACTTTAGACTTAGTCAATGGCACCGACTTCACATAATTTCCCTTCTTGCCTATCATATGAACCTTCCAGGCAAAAGCCATTTATACAGGGGAACATATTTTGCTCTTTTCAGGTTTAAATTGCTAAAGTTTCAAGCAGAGCTCTGAAGACTGACAATTCACTCTAGTTCTTAATTTTTCTCTGGAATTCTAGAGATGAATGAAAAACTCTAAATTGTGCCTAATGTCAAAGACATAACTGACAAAGTGGATAGTGATTAGGACAGCAGCCTTAATCCAGCTGTAGCAGAGTACAAAAGGCATGTAAGATTTAATATATATATGGAATTTTTTTCACTGAACTCTAAATCACAATCTTATTGTAGTTGCTTGTGGGAATTCCTGAGACTGGGAAAAAAAAAGCCTATCCTTACACAAATATGAGAAGTTGCTCAGTTGAGATGAAGGAAAGCTGCTGCTTGTCTTGTAGGATCTGTAACAACATGTTCCTGTACGAGAATATTTCATCTCCCTATGTTTCCATCAAGAAGGCAAGGCAAGGAGCTTCATTTGCACTGAATAAAGAGAAGACAGAAAGGAACTAGGTGGATATCAGAACCCTTTTCAATTCTGTAATTCTTCAGGTAATCAGATGCTTTTGTACCCAATTTCTCTACAGCGAAGCTTTTAGAGGAAATTGTTTGTCATTGATAAAGGATGAAACATGTTTTCATTACCAAAACAAATGTTTCAGTTAAGTTACTTGTTAAGCAACTGGAAACATTTAGTCTCTTGTAATTCCTGCAAGGGAACCTTAAGCAAAGGATAAAGGACAAAATTGTAGAAATAATAAACATTTTTAAAAAACTACGAAGCTCATACTATTCATTCTCTCATGTATGTGTGGAACATTGTCCTTGCTCTGGACAGGAACAGGTGAAAGGACTTTAAAAAAAAAAAAAAAAAGGAAGAAAAAGAGGAGAGGTTTTGTCTGAAGGTTATTGAGTGCATAGTTAATGTTTGATAATGTTTGATAATTCTGTGCTGAACCCCTTCTATGGCAGGTAATGTTAGAAACAGAGGTTAACAAAGTTCAGTCAAGCAGATTTAATCTCTCTTTCCATCCTTGCATATTCAGATCAGGACTAACTGTTGTCAATAAAATTAAAAATTATTTTTTCTTCGTGCTGAGGGGTTTAAGAACATCAGGCGTTTCTAAGCAGAGTCCCTGATGCATTCTCCATGGAACAAGCCACTCATTTGTTCCTCAAAGGGATCTCTTAGGAGCTTTTCCTCAGCTAAGAGCTGCTGACTCTTTTGAGAACAGATTTTTGAGAAGACTGATTATTATGTGGGTGTATTTAATAAACAGTGGGAATATAAACTGTCAGATTTCATTAGCTGATCAGTATTCTATTTTGATTAGTATTCATATGGATCACTTGTGAAAGAGGAAAAAATAAAGGTGCTGCATATTGTTGCTGATATTGTGTTGGAATCACGTTCCTTTAAAACAAGATAATGGAAAGTGTTACACTCAAGAGACATAGAAAAATGGAGGTCTTAGGTAAGGAGCCACTACTCCTGTTCTGGAGTTCCTCATTTGAGTCAAGTCAGGTTTTACAGTATTTAAGGACTTAACTCCCAGTAAGATCAATTTAAATCAAATACCTTTGAAAAAATCCTTTTCCTAATCCTGAGCTTATTCCATCTTCTTATCACTAACGGATAAGCATTATGGAGCAAAAGTTCTATGAGGGGAGGAAACTATTTAGATTGGTGCTCAAATGCAAAGAGATCGATTGCTCTTCATAGCTTACAAAAGCAAGTGATAGTTAGCAAAAATTTTTGACATGAGCTGTGACATAAACAAGAATGTAAATGATTTTATCACTTAAAATATGTGTGAAAGACAGTGATATTTTTGTCTGCATCTCAAAATATTAGTCTGCCACAAGGTTTAAAGCCAGTTTAAGAGGTTGATTAGGAAAATCTCACTATCTCACTAACTACTGAATAGATTAATTTATTGGCATAGAGAAAAATCACCTTTTCAAAGAGTTTTATAACCAAGTAAGACACCCAATGTTAGTGAGAGGGAAGTTTTGCTTGCAAACTTTCTAAGAAGGAAGCTGTCAATACTTTGCTTAGAAGATACCCAAGCAGAAAGACAGGAAGAACTGCTGCTTGTGGAATGCAGGTTAGAAGTTGATTCCATGACTCATAAAATGTAGCTCTGGTGTAGTTTCTGTAACAAGGTTTTTACCTGTAAATGTGAGATTATTTCTTTGAATGGCTTGTGGCTGAGTTCTTAGGTAATACCTACAACTTAGGTTATGTTTTTCAACTCTCCTTTTTGCCCTGTTATGCTTTCTTAGTTACTAAGAGCAGTTCCATACTAGTGACTCATCTTTTCAACATAGTTTTATGTAGGTTTTTTCTCAGTTCTCATGCAGGGCAACACTTTGGCATCTGTGTGCCTTCTGTGGAACAGGAAACAGATCTGCAAGGAAAACAGTTGCACATATAGCAACTCTGTTTCCAGATCCCTGTGTTGATTTAAGAAAAGAAGACTTAAGGAACAGGATTGCAAAATGACCTTTAACTTTTCATGTATTGCATTAATTTACCATGGTGGATTTGTCTTTCCAGCTTTTTTTCTCAATGTTTGAACTCTGTGCATTCTCTTGTCTAATGACTACTGGAAAGTACTTAGGTAGCTACTAGGTCACTGAATAAAGGGCAGTAACTTTTCAGATGACTACGTATCACTATTTTGCACCTGTGGTATCAAAATCCACTGGATATTTTATCTAACACCATACTGGTTAAGAAAACACAGAAATTAGGGAAATAGCATTGGTTAGAAATTGGTTAAAGAAAAAAATACCATTGGAAGGTGAAAAGTCTCTTTGCAGTGTTTTTAACATAAAGCTGTTGCTCTGCATTTGAGTTTCTGATTATCCTAGGGGGAAAGAAATTCCATATGTCTTTTAAAATTCATTGGCTCAATGATTTTACCCAGTGATCATTTTAAGAGACGATCATGCTTTTCTTTGCACTGAACTCATAAATTATTCTGGTAATTCCACAAGCTGTCTCTGTCCAGAGTCCCCTCACTTTTCTACTGTTTTCTACAATCCTTTGTTGCTGATCGTAGTTTAAGTCATAACACAAGAGACAATAAAGTATATATTTGTGCAGTGTTTCCTTATATATGCATATTCTAAAAATAGCCTGTAAAATAGTGATGATCAGTTGTCCTGTGCCTCTTATTATGAAATAGGCAAAGTCATCAGTCACCGAGAATTTTGCCAAAGGTCCAAATGAAGTAAACCTTACAGTTATTAAAACTACCTCAGTTTTTAATGTTGCCATTTGTATTGTTCTTCTCAAAGTACTCATAGATTAATTCATAGTTGCAAAGAGATTGAATGGAAATATCTTGAGTTTTTTTAAAAAATCTTTGTTAATATACTGATAAAAAAATTGAGCTATGCAAATAAAACCTAGAAGCCTTAAAAATAATAAAAAATACTGGTTTAGTAGTTTTGCTGCAGGCTAGTAAAATAACAGCTTCTGAAAACACTCAGACTTGTTTTGTGATTAATAAAATAAGATGGTGGAGGCAACTGAGAAATTAATGTACACACATATATACTTAAATGAACAAAAACGTTCAGATAACATTATTTCCTTGAGCTGTTTCCTTAATCTCATCCCTCCAGTTCTCCTGGATTGACTGATTGATTGTTAGAATAGTTCTGCTGTGAATTCTGGCCAAATTACACTCTGATAAGACCCCTGAATGAACTTGAGAGCTGCCTTGGATCCTGATATGACATTGTGCTGCAGTTCACTTGGCACATTGCTTGCACTGATTTTCAGGAGGAAGCCTAGCAGCTGACATCCATCTACATCTTTGGTGGGGAATATTTTCTAGAAGCAATGGAACTCTTGAGAAATATTCGCACTTTGTTAGTTGGTGGATTGGTTTTTCATTTATATCATTAAATTAAGTGTTAAAACCAGTGTGAGACTTTCACTAACAATTGGGTTTCTTCTGACAAGAGAACTGTTTTGTAGCTTGCTTTATCTCCTATATCATCTCTGTGTGAGTGAAATTTCTTTACCAGCTAGAAGAAATGAAAGAAGCATACCGATTAAAACATATTGTGCAGTTAAAAGCACACTAATGTTGCAAGAACATTAATGCTGTGTAGAGGAACTGTTATCACACAATTCATTCTGATGTTAGAGTGTCTGCTACAGAGATGCTGCGAACCTACAGAACTGCTAATACTGCCTGAAGCCAAACTGATATTTTAAGTGGCTGCGAGATCAATATATTGAACTGCTCAATTAGATGACCTACTCATCAGCCCAGTAAGGGCAAAATTAAAGTGTCACTGCAGGTGACTGTATCTCCTTCAGCAACAGGAGCAGAATGTTCCTGTTGTTAAAAGTCTTTGCAAATATTTATAATCCCTAATCGTCTATTACTTGTGTCAGACCTTGCCACTGTGGTTAAAACAATTAACACTTATGTTCTTGGATGCTAATATTTAAGTTGTGCTTTTGCAATTTTGAAAGGTCGTTTCAGATCAGTGAACTTGAGCAATCTCTGCCCTCACGTCTGCCTCATAGATTGTGGTTAGAAGATGAGTTTGGGGAAATTTCTCAGCATCATTTACCTTTAGCCGAAAATCTACAAAATTTGTCTTGTCTACACCCACTACACCCAGCTGAAAATATTTCTTTTTTATTATACCCTTTTCTTGTTGCACTGAAGCTTCGGCCTGATCAGTGGATGGACAGAGTTGCTAGTACTGTCAGATTTTTGACAACACTTCTCTGACAGCTATAGATTCATCAGATTACTTCAAGTTGTTTAAATTTTATATGTAAGCATTTTAATGAGTTACTATTGTTACATCATTTATTAAGATCATGTGCCCATATCTGTTGCCAGTTAATGTATTTTCAAGTAAAATCAAAAGCCTGAACATTCAAGAAACACTGGATTTTACTATTGTTGTGCAGATAACACCACAAAAGAAAACAACGGAAAATCTTTAAGTTAGTATTTTTGAAAGATGAAAGACAGAAGATGGACTCTAATAAACATTTCTATGTGAGAAAAATTATGTATTGAAATATTTTTTTATATACTTTAACATTTTGCTATATGCTCTATTTTGACTTATACTGTGCATAATAGATAATGATTTTACTTATAGTAAAATAAATAGCATATTTTTTGTATGGTACAGTACAAAAGCATTTTATGTACTTAAATATTTTTATATTTTTCTATGAGATATTAATATATTTTTATCAGTTTCTGAATTCATAAGCACCAGGAAGCAATTCTTACTTATTGCATGAATCCTATACAAATTTTAGAAAGTGGAATAGTAAATTATCTGTAAACAAATTTATCATATGAAATGCAGTGCTCTTATGGTTGATTTTAATTATTTGTATTATGTATTATTTAATACACATTTGTATTTTTATCTTGCATATTAATTATAAGTATTACAATGATAACAAGAGCATTAGTAAGAGTGGCTAATATTGAGGGTAGCAGAAGCTGTCTGCAAGTAGTTGTGTGTAAAGAAGACTTTATTCTGTACCTTATTCTGGGAAGAAAGTTGTTTAAGATACCTCTTGACTTATTTTGGTATTGCTTACAGATTAAAAACAGGTCTAAATAAGCTCTTTAAAAAAAGTGAATCAAAAGTAAAGGAGAACTGCATAATGACTTCTCAAAAGACTTTTAAAGAGTTCATCCTTAAGATACATCCGTTTCAGCCTGGATTTCAGATAGGAGTCTCCAGGAACAGCTACCGGAGTGTGAACAGGAAACCAGAAGTGTCATTATGATATAATTTTAAGCCTCCCAGAAGGAGGATCAGCTTGTAGTTCAGGATTGGCTTGGTAGACAGAGATTTATTTCCAACTTTGCCTTAAAATTGTTATGTAATCTCAAATGTGCTGTAGGGGACAGCTTTTTATCAGTGGAGTTTATTGCATATGAATACTCAACACTGGAGACACTCAAAACTAAGATTCTTCTAAAATATTGGGTTTTGCCTCTTAATTTCCTCATGTGTGAAAAGAAGTTTATGGATACCACAGAAATGCAAATCCACTATTCTTTTTGACTGAACATCAGATTTAACCTAAGTGTAGGGGTTTGAATTCTGAAAACTGCTGCTAGCCAAGGTTTGTTTTTCTTTCAGGATTTGTTTTCCATTCTCTTCATCCTTTGATGGGTTACCTTACTATACATTTTTTCCCTCAGACGTAATTTATTTTAAGCAGTGAATTTTGCCTAAGATTTCAGATTCTCAGGGCCAAGCTGTAGGAGGGGCTCTGAGCAATCTAAAAATCTTTGTGCCTCTCCACTCTTCATGCACATTCATCCTTTAAGAGCATGTACAGAGGCCCTAAAAAGTTTGAAAAGCATCAGATTTTATTGCTTCCTTTGTATGGATGTTTTTCATTTAAGTAGTACATTTTGTATTTTTTCTGCGTGAATCAGGTGTATTGCACTCTTATGTGCAAATGTATAACATATAAAACTAGATCTGGCACTTAATTGCAGATGTTGGGTGCAGACTTCATACTGTTTTTCAACACATTGCTAAACCTACTGCAGGTATGGGTATCAAATCATCACTTCTGAGTCTTCATGCAGAGCATCTAGAAAACTGCCCACATGTCAGAGTAGTAAAGACTAGGCAGGCAGAATGAAAGGGAAGTCTGGCCTGATGTAAGAGTAACAAGTTGCAAAGCCCTAGGTCTTGCCTCAGCTGTTTACGTAGATCAAATTCACTCTTTCATGTATAAAAGTCTAAGAGAAAATGAGGAAATAAAAATAATCTGGACTTTGTGGTGAATGGAACTTTATGAACGAGTACAGAGGAGGCCAAGTTGATTAGAGGGATGGAGCAGTTTTCCTATGAGAAAAGGCTAAGAGAATTGGTATTGTTCAGATGAATGGAAAAGATTTTACAGTGGCCTAATTACAGCTTTCCAGTAATGGAAGGAAGCATACAGGAAAGATGGAGAGAGACTATTTACAAGGGCATGGTCAGGACAAGAGGTAATGGCTACAAATTGAAAGACAGTAGGTTTAGATTAGACGTTAAAAAAAAATTCTTCACTGTGAGTGTGGTGAGGCACTGGAACAGGTTGGCCAGAGAATCTGGGGATTTCCATCACTGGAAGTGTTCGGGGCCAGGTTGGATGGAACTCTGAGCAATCTAGTCTAGTGGAAGGTGACCTTGCCCATGGTAGTGGGGTTAGAACTAGATGATTTTTAAGGTCTCTTCCAACCCAGGCCATTCTATGATTCTATGATATCTAGTGATGATATCTAGTACCCTGTTCTCCCTAGGGTACATTAGCATGTGTTACCTAGCATATTGTGTCAGTTGAAACTCACACAATAGATCTAGCAACTTCCCTTGCAATATTAAAAGCCCTTGAGATACAGATTTTTTAAAAAGTAAAAAAGAAAAAAAGAAAAAGTAAGGTGTGGTTCTCCCTTTTTCCTGCTCTGGAGTTCATTGTATAAAATGTCACTGCTGTGCCTTCCTGTCAGTGGCAAAATCAAACAATCAGTTATCATCAGAAATTCACTGACATGGCCATAAATAGCAGGCAGGATACTACAATGTTTGTGTCACAGCTGCATGCCACTCAAAAGCCCATTCAGTGGAACAGAGCATGGTTTGTTCTAAGCCTCAGCTGGAGAAATTCAGTCACTGCCGTGGGAGAGCACCTTTCTGGATTTGGGAAGTCCATCCGTGCAGGCATCCTGATATTATTTTGCAGCCTGCTACTCTGAAGGCTAAAGCTTCATTAAACCTTGTTAGTTCATTACTAGTGGAACTCCTCAATGACAAGTCTTGCAAACTGGAGGATTTGTCATTTTACCTTGATAGAAGGCATATTTTTGTAAATTGAAACAGACAGCAATAGGATTTTTGAAACAGAAACATAGCCAGTATGCGTTGTGTGTGTGTTCATATGATATAAGACCTCGAGCTGTCTTCTCCCCTGGTGGGAGACCAGGTGAAAACCAAAATTTTGTTAAAGCATAGATAAATCTTCTTAAGGAGTAAAAACAGCACAGGTAACACAGCCAGTAATTGTCTGTGAAGTATATGTTCTTGTTTATAAGTGTGGTTATTTCATACAAAAAAAATGTGGACCAGAATATTAAAAAAGAAGACATTATGGTTTTCTTATATTAGAAGGTTGTTATTATTTCTGCAATCTATTTAGATACTATCCATAATGCTCTCCAAAAAAACAAAATACATGTGAGCAAATGAAGTAATTTCTGCAGGTGTCAAAGGACTCAGTAATTTATTTTCTCCACCACATCTCGTAATTTCCTGATGATTAACTTTTCTGCACTTTTCTGAAGGATGTGAAGTAAAAGTGTGAAAAAACTTACTGCAGTTTGCCAAATTTTATATTTGGTACATTAGTTGGGATTTATTTTCCAATTACACTGAAAAAATGTTTGTCTTCCATTTTGATGACTAACACAAAATAGAAAAGAAAATCAGTATGAAAGAAAATGTAGCTCTAATGTCACAATATATATAGGTTACTTTTACAAGATTTCATTTCTCAAGTAATTCAAGATGGCCATGTGTAACTTAGATCATTATGTTTTTCTAACTTAATTTAAATAAGCAATTATTAGGTTTTCTGAACTATTCACGGCTCTTGTTTCCAGATAATTAATTGTCACACATAGTTCAGATTCCTTTTATGCAAAATGTGTATGCTTAACCAGGAGTGCCTTAGGCCATTTCCAAGATGAATACAAGGTTTTCATGCTTACATTTATCATTGATAAGTAAGTTACGGAGGCACAGGCTGTGAATGAGAGAATTAGGTATGTCTGTATAGGATCAGATTGTACTGATATTTGTAACTAACGATAAAATAGCCTGACAACGTACAAATATCCATAAGGCTGGATACTTCCAACAATATTCAACTAGAAATTCTTGGCAGGAACTGTCCTTAAGGGAAAAAAAAAGCAAAACAACACCAAATCTTTCAAATTATTCTCTCTTAGTAGCATACAGGTTTTGAGTGGTGCTTGAGGGAAACAGAGACAGTAATGAAGTTACAGATTTCATTATTATGACTGTTTTTCCCTTTAAGAAAAGAAAATAAAAAATAGTTGAGTCCTCTTGCCTTGGGTCCTGAACCTCTCACTGACAGATGAGAAAGCTGAGGTTACTCAAAAATATGAGTCATTTAAGTGTAGGTGAAGCAGAAATAAGAAAGGAGTTTCATATAACAATGGCACTGAAACATTTTTTAGTTCTTTCTGTAGTTTCCAGAGGGTGCAATTTGCCACTTCAGTTCTAAGCTGGTATAATTGAAATGGATAGAATCATATTGGTAAAAATAGCAATGACTGTATTGTCAATTACATGCAGTCTTCTTAAAACTTCTTGAACTGTGAAAGTGATCTTTGAGAAAACTGTGCCTATGTTGTCTATTTCATTTGAAAAGACGTTTGACAAGAAGGAAAACACTTACCGAAATTAAAACAGGATTTCTGTCTTCATGGCCTGTTGAAAAAAAGTGAGGGAGGCTTTTCATTACTCTATGTCATATGCGAAAATATGCCAAGGAAGTTAGGTAGTGCTGGCAATTTGGGAGCTGTGTGTTACTTGATACCCACTGTACGTGATTGTTAGGACAGACATTTGAAACTCAAATTCAATTTTAAATTTGAGTGGAAGTTAATGAATGTCTGAAATATTGATTTTATATATCATTAATGCATATTTAAAAATTATTGATACAAAATAGTGGAAGACATGCAATTTTTGAGAAGCTGACATAGATCACATGCATTTTCATCCTGAAACAGAAGACAAAACATACAATTATTTGGTATTAAGCATAGGATACACATAGTGGATTGCTTTGTTTTGATAATCTTTTGCATTCTTTTGCTATTTTAATTAATATTATGTTCAACATCAAAAAACTCCAGCTAAACTAGATAAAATTAGAAGGACTAATGTAGCATGCTTGGAGGAACCTCAAATTCCTTAATAGCTGTGGTTCTAAAGCCTTTGCACCCAAAACCTCAAAGGGAGGGCATTAGATTGGGTGGCAGCGGTAGTCCCCAAAGTGATGATAAAACGATACTTTGATAGATAGCTGTAGGAAATCAGTCCCACAGCCATGAGGTATGCCATGAGCTGTGCGGCTAAGAGATCACCATTGGCATGATGTCATGCTGGGGAGGTCATAGGGTATCAGCTGGAGCCTGGATGACCTTTATCACTGCAATCAGCCAGGGAGAAACAGGAATGATGCTAAGGTGTGATGATCCTGTTCAGTCCTCATGCAAGATCCACAGTCTGTCAATCTGTTACTCTGTATATACCTCTTTTACATACAAATTGGCTTTCCAACCCCCTTTATGATGGCAGTGACAGAATACTGGACTAGAGTCACATCTCCACTCCTCCCAAAAGTATAAATTGGCAACTAAAATTCTCAGTGGTAGAGTGACAATACAGCTGCTTTACAGACAAATTGATGGATTTGCTTTTCTCTCCTCCACAAAGCAGAGGTGACTGGTAAGATTTGTAACTTCAACCATGTTGAAGTATACCTAGGAGCACCTTTGTATAGCACCATACATTTATATTCTGCAGGTCTAGTGAATTTATTACCAGCAATATAAAAGAGTCTATAATCTGTTGCTCAGAAACTGCACTGCTGGTAAATCTGTTTGTTAAAGTTCTTATTGAACTCTACCAGATATAGTGTTGAAATGGTTAACTGCCGTATTGGTGAATTTGTGATCAGATCATGAATGAGACCAATTTAATGATGAAACCCACACTATTGCTGCACCTGGGAGCACAACCAGAATTACAGTGCCAAATTGGTTATAATCAGAAATTAAGCCTAGTCACAGCCCCTTTGATTTCTGAGGCCCAGCTGGAAAGTAAGGTGTTGGAGCACTTTTTCTGCCAAACTGTGGTACTCTTAACACAACAGTAGCCATACAGAATACTGCACTGAATCTTACATCCCAGATTCTAAAGTAAGGAGGACTACGATTTTCATTGTCAACTTTCATACACAGTCTGTAGTATTGCCAGTCATGGTAGGATCCAAATTAATTGACTGCAGTACACTGGGCTGGTTTTCCAAGACAACATTCCTGTTTAACTGCCTTTGAGACCATGCATTTCTGATAGATTATATTTTCTAGATGTTCCTCAGTAAGACTTGATCTAGGACCACTGAATAATGGTCATTGAACATGCTGCCTGATGAAAATGCATCTCTACGCAGTAGCAGCTCATTAACGGAATATACGGCATGTGATGCTTCTTAGTCTGTGTGTTGTTAATATGTCTAATTGTTACAATGTTACTGGTATACCATGAGATTTCTTCAATTTGCTGGATTTTCTTCAGATGACAGCTTCATCTTCCCATTAACCTTCATTTGAAAGCCAGCCAACATGACAGGACAGTAAAAAAGACTGCTTATTTTATGGGGCATACGATTTAAGAGATTTAGAGACCTCCATGTTCTAATCTGAGATTTTATTTGGCAAGACATATTTGTAATTAGCACAGTCTTGTCATAAGTATGAACAGCAATGTTAACCTATATGCCATCTAAAAGAAGTATGAGTCATTATCCATGGGTTTAAATTCAATTTATGATGCTTCTAGTATATAAAAAAGAAAATACTTAGAGGCAGCTGTGTGAAATCTAGGGATAGCAATATTTTTTCAGTGTGGTGCTGTACAGAATGAAGAAGACAAGGCTTCAGGGAGAATTCACTGCATCCTTCCAGTATCTAAAGGGGGTTTATAAAAAGGGGGGAAAGGGACCTCTTATACAGGGAGAGAGTGACAAGAAAAGGGCGGCAATTTCAAATTGTAAGACAGTGGTTTTAGAATAGATGTTGGTAAGAAATTCTTTACTGTGAGGGTGGTGAGGCACTGCAACAGGTTTCCCAGAGAAGTTGTGGATGTCCCATCCCTGGAAGTGTTCAAGGCCACCTGGATGAAACTCTGAGCAACCTGGTCTAGTAAAAGATGTCCCTGCCCATGGCAAGGGTGTTGATATAAGATGATCTTTAGGGTCCCTTCCAACCCAAATCACTCTATGATTTTATAATTTAGTTTCTACTATTAGAAGTGTGATAGTTGAAAACTGGAGAAAGAACAGAAGTGTTTATGTGTAAAGTAATAGAGACTGCCTGTGTATTAATGATTGTATGGCATAATTTTATACTGCAGATTGTATACAGACTTTGAACTCCAAGCAGAAAATTGTACACTTATCTTCAAAACTGTATATCTCAGCCTAGAGAAAGCATATGTTTCATACATGTGTATATATTTTGCCATTTAAAATATACAGCTAATTTCAGTGCTCTTGCACTTTCTCTGTCAGATTCTCTTCTGAATAACCTATTCCACCCTGGGAGGAGATGCATGGCCACACTGCATATATGTTTCTGCATATATTTATAAGTATGGCTGGTATTATGCAATATAAAGACAAGCAAAATGAGTATGTTCATAAATTAATTTTTATTTCTTTGTAAGATTTCTTGTCTTCTCTGACCTCATGTGTCTCCATCGGAGAAATAAGCTACAGCTGACTTGTTAAACTAATGCATCAATATCACAGCCTTCAAACCCACTGTCTTTTTGTTCTGATAAGAGTCCAGTGAGCTACTTTGAGTTATTTTTGTTCTCCTAGCCTATCACAGTGCTCTGGAAATCAGGAATGAAAGAGTCATTTTACTTTTTGCCTCTACAATAAACCAAAAATGTTATCTCCCATTTCTTCAGGGACAAGACAGTGGAATCTCTGTTTAGTGAAGAAAAAAAAAAAAGGACCAAATGCAAGGTTAATGTTCTAACAGATGCATAATAAAGATAAAGGTGTGGAAAGAATTTTTCAAAAGGTATCTACTGAGAGAAAAGACAATATATTGCTAGCTATATGCGCTGAAAGTCGTTGCAGAAAGAGAAGTGGCTCAATGATGTGAATCCCAGGTATACATATTCCTGATATTGATTTCATATGTGATGCTTGGTAAGTGCATTAGGTCAAGGACATGGACTACCCCTGTTTTCTGCATTCTAAATTTTTAAAATTAGATCTGTTCAAACGAAAGTTAGTTGAAAATGGAATCAGTAGAAATATGCTTATAGTCACTGTAGGGTATTTACCTGGTCCTGTGCCTGGAGTTCAAATGCATTGCTGGATATACAGAATACTTGCCCAAAGATAGTGTACACTATGCTTCATAATATTTATAGGAAAATATTGCACAGTTGGGATCTACTGTACTGTAGATGAATAAGTGTCCCGGACGGAGCAAAGGCAGTTGTGCTGTAGAGTACGTCTGTAAATTTAAGAAGTAACTGTAAGATATTAAGTTGTAGGAATATTTCAGTCTATATAATAGTATAAGAATGATGTAATGCTTAAAATAATTTTTTAGAAAATGTAAAAAAACCCCTATAAATGCTATACAATATTATTGGACTGTGCCAAGAACTCATTGAAAATAATCTAGATAAGCATTTTCCTAAAATATCAGTATATAACCTCTGATAGCTTTTCTTTATTTTGAGTGTATCACAGGCATTGTTTGAACTATGGACTTAGTTCTGAGAAGTCCCTCTTTTTTTTCTTTCTTTTTTTTTCTTTTTTTTTGTTCACACAACAAGATATGTTAACTGTAATTGTTAGGTGAGTACAGGAAGGTTCTCAGACATATTCTTTTAGTCATATTTTAGGACAGAAATATGAAAGAAATTGCAGCACCAAATTAGCATCCCTCTATCTTTTAAATTCTTAAGTTGAAGAGACAGTCTAAAATGGATAGGAAATTTATGACCTATTGGCATGTATTCTACAATGGAAGAAAATATATTTGAAATCACTAAAGTATTTTCCACTCTAAACAGAATAGAGACAAAGAGCCTCTTAAAGTGGAAATATTAAGGAGTTTATGAGTTAATTGCATACCAAAGGTCAGATTTATGTCAAAATGTCTATAGGAATTGTACATGGCTTTCAGGGTCATATATGCTTTTATTTAAAACTACCTTGAAGAACATGCAGAGAAGAGAGACAATAAGATAATTAGACTGCAAAATTCCTGCCAATCTATTTGAAGTAGGTAGAACCTTGGGAAGATGAAATGGACAAGTTATTATTTTAATTTTGAGTGGTGGTGAAGGGTACTTTTTGTCTGTTCAATATTTTGATACAAGGAGCAGTCGTATGAAACAGTTTCCTTTCTTGAAGAGATTTCTATGTGACAGGAGTAGTTTTTGAGTGAGGAGCTCTTACAGAACCACAGTAGAAATGGTACGAAAATTGTATAGAAGCCAGGAATCTGGTTAGATGCACTGCTGAAGAATCATAGAAATTTATTTCTGGATGACACATATGACTTATCAGTCACCTTTTTGAGAACTATATTCATTCCCTGGGTTTAAATTTGTAGCCTACATACTGAACTGTGCATACTGCATCTGAGACTGCCTGCAAGAAAACCAGACATAACTTTGCTCAGAGATTTCTTGTACCCTGGGAAAAACTTTCTCTTTCCGCAGTATTTGAACAGATTTTTTTTAAAAGAAAATACTCTGGTTTTGACCATGTTACAAATAGAGATGATATGAAAAAAATCCAGTATACCAAGTAGTAATAAGTTACTTGATCATTGTACGCAGGGAGGGCTTTTTATTAATATTTTCCATTTTGAGTAAAAAGTGGATTTGGAGTTAACTTGCATACTATTCCATTGTATCACTAGAATGGTTCCTCATGCAGATCTTTGCTAGAAACTATGTTTTCTGGAACCACCTAAATAGATATGTTCTGATCACCTCTGTCTTCTAACAAAATTATGTAAGATAAGTTAATTAGTGAGTTTGGCAATAACTTCTTCAATTAACAGGAAACAGATATATAATAAAAATGCCATGAGCACATTTAAAAAAAACCTTCAAGCCTAAATTCTTCTATAGCTGGAAATTTTGAAGATTGTCACAAAACAATATCAAGATGACTAAATTAGTATTTTAAAAATCCTTTTGTAATATGATGTTTCTATTATTATTAAAGGGAAATTGATTTGAACTTACCTTACTTGAAGGTTACTTGCAAAACAAACTGGTTAGCTTCTGATCTTGTTTCAAAACATACACGGCTTTGATGTTATTCCAGAATTTTTCAAAAGTTGAAAGGTCTCCCTCCCTTCCTCCCCTGCCCCATCCCGCCTGCTTCTTAAAAATATTGTCACAGAGGTGCTACCACTGCCACTGATGGCTAACCTTAGGCCAGCAGTGGGTCTGTCTTGAAGCCGGCTGATATTGGCTCTGTCAGACGTGGGTGCAGCTTCTGGTATCTTCTCAAGAATCCACTCCTGTTGTCTCCCTGCTACCAAAGCTTTGTCATGTAAACCAAATACAAGGATGAAAAAGAGGGCCCTGGGTAGAAGCACAGTTCTACAAGTCACAGTGAGAGGAGAAGAAAAAAGGATGTTGTGCTTTCTCAGACAAAATCCCTATGATTTGGAATTTGGTGAAGTCTAATTTTTTAGACATATGAAATCATTAAATGGCAAATTTACTTTTCAATATCAAAGATTTTCCTACAGATATTAAAAAAATGTCTAAAGCAAATGTTATTTCTGATGTAAATAATATAGCAATAAATTAATAAAAATAAAATCCATTCTCTTTCTTGGTTTTCTTTAGTCTCTTCAAAGTATTTCAGACAATTTTTAACTGCTACAGACTATAGCCTGAAAAACCTTTTCCACAGAAAGACATCATTCTGTCTTTATCTCTGCAAGCAGTCTCAAAGGCTGATACAAATGAGTTTTTGAACCAACAGCTATCTTAACAAGTGCATCATACAGACTTTACTGTTTCTATCTGTGCTAATAATTTAAAATTTTATTTCAAATTTAATCAGAAAATAAGACTGAAATCACATACTGTACACCTTAGACAAAACTACATTCAGAGTGAAGAAATCAAGTAAGCTGTGTAGCTTCTTTAGAAAGAAAGCAGATAAAGGATGAAAGAGAAAGAACTGCTAAGTTTCCAAATCAAAGCAAAAATCAAATGAATGGTTACATTATTTCACTTCTACCATTACTGAGATATTAAGCTTCAAACCATCAGCATAACTTGGTGTGAGGCAGTTTCAATCACAATCTTTTCAGGCCAAGAATTGGTCTGCCTTTCAGAACCAGTCTTTTACACCTCTTTTACCAGAAAACTAGATCTCCTGAGTGCAGCTGTTACCTCAGGCTGATAAAGAGTGCAAAAGCCAAGCACCACCAGAGCAAGGCAGATTCATAAGAATAATTTATCTATGTTCCAACAGTTCCAGACCAAGAATTTATGGAGTTGGTGCTCATTACTCCCTACTTAATAGGTACTTGCATTTAAGATGACATATTCACAGCAATATGACTCACCTTCTTCCCCAGTCAGATTGGGAATGCATCTATACCTCTGGAATACATACCAGTTCATTTGAGGAAAGGTGCAATTCTGAAATGAATTTCTTATTTAGGCCTTTATAAAGCCTTCTACTTCAGTAATTAGTCTTAATTATATTCCACGTGGACACTAAAACTCTTTGAAATAGTATTTGTTTGCATAAAATAAGTATCTGAACAGAGCTGGTATGCAGGCAATATCTTCCAAAGATTGATTATCCTTACAGTGATTTTTTCCCTCTTACATCTCGTTGGAAAGTCTTTTGTTTCAATTTATGACCATAGGCATTTATCCTTCCATTTTATATCTCGGTAAAAAAATGATCTCCAGCTTTTTAATTATCTCATCATAAGCATAGGAAGACAGCTTTTAGGTGCCTATAAGCCTTTTTTTTCTGTGAGACAAACAAGCCCATTCCCCTCAGGTTCTGTCCAGAGGGCACATACTCCAACCTCAGACAATACTTGTTGCCCTTCACAGAACTTATTCCAGCTTGTCAATATCTTTCTCGTATGTGGGATGGGTGAAGAGTTCCCACTGCATTCCATGTAAAACTAATGAGTGTTGAATAAAGAAAAGTAACCATATCCTTAAGGTTCACCTGGTTCTTTCAAGCAGAGCTGCTTCCTATCTAGCCAGTTTCCAGTTTGTGGCATTGCATGGGATTAGTCTGTCCCACACACAAGATTTTACGTTTGTCTTTGTTGAATTCAAAGAGTTTCTTGGTGACCTGTCCTCGTCCCTCAGTGGTACCTCTGTCTTTTAGATATGTTGAATCTCAATTTGGTGTCATTTGCAGGCTTGAAAAGGGTTTGTTACAACTCCTCCTGTGAGTCAGTCATAAATATGTCAGACAGAACCCTAAGGCTTTACAATTGTAACTAGCCTTCAGCCACATAGTCACTTAAAATCTACACCTTGAGACTTATAACTCACCAAGTTTTTCACTAATCTAGCAGAACGTTCCACTAGAGATGATGTCCTTTCTTGAATAATAATACGCTGTGAGAGATAGCGTGCCAAAGTCAAAACAAATTTAATCCAATCTCCATAGAAATCAATTAGATTGTACAAACATGTTCTACATGTTGGTACATATATGCTACCTGTTGCATGTATAATAGAATCAGAGAATTCCTCGAGTTGGAAGGAACCCATAAGGATCATTAACTCCAACTCCTCCTTGCAGAAGGATGACTACACAAACTTTTCCACCGTAAAAGATTTCACTTTGATTTTAAATACTCTCGATTTTTAAATTGCTAAAATACATAAGAATAATAGTATTGTGTTAAGAACTGTACAGAAGAAAATAAGAAAGATGTTGCGTAATGTATCTGCTGAATCTCCTCTGAGCCAAAGCTTTGGATTTCAGTTTTTGACACTGGATTCCAACAGATTCTTTTGCTTTATTTACTTTTGTTGCTAAGTAAGGTGATCTTCCTTTATGAGGATGATTCTAAATAATTTTTCTGTGGCCTGTTCTGATTTTGGCCTTGCCAGTACATGGACTTTTACTGAAAATGAGGCTAGCTTCTCACCCAGTCATTTTCTGTTCAAATCCTCCTTTATAGTACAATAAAAGACCAGAGGTCAAAATCCTCTACTGTCTCTGTAATCTCTTGCTCCAATGTTTTCCAAAAGTGGAAAGCATAATGACCTGCAAATGCACCAGTTCCAAATCCGAGTCCAACTGCCGTCATTGCTCTGGTCAGCTGTCAGTCCAGAGTGGTGGGCCCCAGATGGCTCCCACAGGGAGACTGGGTTACTTGGCACAGTAACAGGCCCTCAGAGGAGGAGGCTGTGACTCCTTCCATGATGAAAGGGAGAAGGGAATATGTAGTTGATGTCTTATCCACTTTCAGAATTATTTCACTCAACACACTCAGTATCCCACTCCTCCGAGTTAGTATCATCTGGTCATACTAACTTGAGTTTTCTCAATAGTATCCTGACTCAGTGCTCTTCTACTGATATTTTCTCTCCTTCTGCCCTATGCACACGCTTGACATATTCCTTAGCTCTTGTAAAATGTAATTTATTTATTTATGTCTACAGAAATATGTTTGGGGTGGTTTTGCATGGTGGGGTTTTTTTTTGTTTGTTGTTTTCTTTTTTTATGGTTGATTAATTTGGTTGGGTTTGGGGTTTTTTTGTTATGGATGCTGGGTTTGAGTTTTGCTCATTAAATACATTATTATCAAGGATTTTCATTTGCTTTGCTTTGTTTATTTGAGCTATTTTTATCAACTTCTACTATCAGGGGAGAAAATATTGACTTTGTTGAACAGATTATACGGGACTACGAACTCCACCATTTTAATTTTCCTAGTAATACTGAATGGGTAAAGCTACCTATTAGAAAAAATCACACTGTTTAGGTAGCTTTTGATTTTCAACAAAACATCTTTAGAAAACTAAACATGCATGCTTTCATTACCATGGTTGTAAGCTTTCAGTTTGAAACTAAAGTGAGAACCAATGTTTATAAGCTTCTTTTTTCTAGCATGGAAGAAAACCTAAACTTCATGTCTATACAAAAATTCAAGAACCTCTCTGTTCCTTTACCCCAAGTAATTTTAGTAATCATTTGATAAAAGGTTTCTGAGATTTTATATATTCTATGGAAATGTCAGAGAGTAGTTCAGAGCTTAGTCTCCTCTCCTTACTCTATCAGTGGGCCAGACTTGGCAGATCAGACACTATGATTCACAAGCCTGGTTCCAGAAGGCACTTCAAAGTAAACTCAAGTTCATATTTGGATCTATTAAAAAAAGTTCCTCAGTTCTTCACCTAAAACCACATAAACTACTAAGAGCTAAGAGAAAATTTTCTCTCACATATTAACAAGAGATAAAACAATACAAAGAAAAAACCAAGATGCTTCTAGTTTCTAGCACAGAGAAGGGTATCAGAAGAACCCTAACAAGAATCCTACAAATAGTGCTATACGTCTTATTCCCAAATTTTTTTAAAAGGGGATGTAGCTAACATGATAGTTCAAAATTTTCTATCAGAGTAAAAATTAAAACTAGCTGAAAGAAAAAATTACATAACAATTTTACCAACTCTAAAAACTAGTCAAGAAAACATCTCAAGAAATTAAATGCAGCTAAATACACAAAGTGATGAACGAGATCAATCCTTGCTTTAGATACACAGTGATGACTGTAACAGTTTACTCCATCTTAGAGCTATTCTAGGCATAAAAAAGATATTAGAAATTTTTAGAAAATAATAGGTATGAGAACATATGTGCAGCTAAATTCCTATGTATTACTCTATAAAGTTTCAGCCTAACTCTTGAATACTGTGCACAGTTCAGAAACGATACAGAAGTAAGCAGTAGAGCAACTCATCTCCTTTTATTATGGTCTGAAAATAATTGAATCAATTTGTACAACAAAAAATTCACCATGGACTATGAACATAAAAGTTATAACTAGTAAAAAACTTTTTCAGCCCTTAAGCTAGTAGGTTGTAATGTTTTGCATACAGACAACATTTGTTTCCCTTCTCAAAGGTGAATGTCTGCTGGAAACAGCCAACATCTTGCTTTGTAGCCCAGAACCATTCCCAAATGTGTTCTGTGAGAGTATTCATTGACACAAATTAAATTATGCCTATTGGCATCTTTTGTCTTTAATAATCAGAAGAAGTTCTCAGACTTGTACCTTAGCCATGTCCAGTCGAGTAGTACAAAAAAAGTGGACAGGCATCTGTTACAGGCTTTTGACACAGATGGGCTATTGAACTAAATAAATTATTGCTCCAAAATGGTCTGATTTTTATTTTAGTTTTAAAAGTCAGCAGAGATGCTGAAGAGAACAATCTGGTTTGGGGTCTATACATGCATTATTATCATTTCTCAGAGAAGATTAGAAGCCTGGAGCATAGCCAACCACAGCCTGGGCTGCATCAAAAGCAGTGTGACCAGCAGTTCAAGGGAGGTGATTCTCACTCCCTTGCTCTCATGAGACCCCAAGTACAGTTCTCTGTCCAGGTCTGGGGTCCTCAGCGCAGGAAAGACGTACAGCTGTTTAAGCTGATCCAGAGGAGAGCCAAAAAAACATTAGAGAGATGGAATGTCTCTCCCATGAGGAAAGGCTGAGAGAGCTGGGGTTGTTCTGTCTGGAGAAGAGAAGACAGCAGGGAGACCTCCTTGTAGCCTTTCAATACTTAATGAGGCTTATAAGAAAAATGCCCACAGACTTTTTAGTCAAGACTACTATGATATGACAAAGGTCAATGGTTTTTTAAATTAAAAGAAAGTATATTCAGACTAAAAACAAGGAAAAAAAAATTATGATGGGAGTGTTGAAACTCTGGAACAGAGTTGCCCAGAGAGGCAGTAGATACCTGTAAATGTTCGAAGTCAAGTTGGATGGGGCTCTGACCGATCTCGTCTAGTTAAAGATGGCCATGCCCATAGCAGGGTGTTTGGACTAGATGTCCTTTAAAGGTCCCTTCCAACTCAAACTACTCTGATTCTACAACTCCTTCTTCTTTAGGAATCTATGGTTCTGATATACTTCTATATATATCTCGGGTCATACCAACAAGCCACTGATATCTTCTTAGGAGATACATCTCTGTAAAGGAAAAATCATCTTCACAAGGAGACACAAATGAGAAGGACAGGATGGATCTGTGAGCTATTTGCATGCTTGCAAACAGATCTCTCTCCTAGAATTTAATTTCACAGTTTAAGGATAGGCTGTCCACATGGATCTCTTGACTTTGTTTTTTATTTTTTTTGCTTTAATTGCATACTTACTCAGGATAAAAGTTCTCCTTTTAAAGACAGAGGAGCTGATACACTGACTGATCATTAAAAAATACTAGATATATTTGCTCTGTACCACAGATCAGTTCAATGCTTTTTCTGAGTATCTGCTTCACCATGTAAAAGATAGAGCAGTATCTCTTCCAGAGAATATGGTAAAATTGTGATTTATCTTATTTCTTCCTTCCTTTCTAGCTCTCCAGGAGCACAGGCTGATATTGTGGTTCGCTACTGACAAAAAAGGCCCTTCTTTTCTTTCAGATGCTCTCAAATTGCATTGATGGAGGCATTAGAGGAGATATCAAAGGTAGAAGGTTTTACAAAGTTATCTTGCCATAGGTGAAAAATCTTACAACTGCTTTATTCATGAATTCTCAAGACCATAAGTTTAAAAACTAGAACAGCAGCCAGAAGAGACTATCTTGAAAAAAAGGAAGACTGAGCAAAGGTAAGACCCACTTATCACTACCGTTATGATCAAAATATGCTAAATGTTTTTGTTGAATTTTAATAGACTGAATTTTAAGAGATTGAAGTCTCTCCTCTTGTAAATAATTTATGTGAGAGGTTGTCAGTCTGCTTAGCAAAAATGCTTTTCTTTCTATAAACTTAAAAAAACCATTTTCAGAAGTCCTCTGCGCTAATTCTTGAAACTGTTATGATCATAGGAAAAACAGATTATTGGTAAGGAGGATCATATAGGAAGAAATTTGCAAGGGGTTTTTTTTGCAATGTTGGGCTTTGACACAAGATTCAAAAATATTAAATATCTATGAGTGGCAACTGGGAAAAAAAAGAAGGAAAGAAACATTAACCCAAAAGTTGCCATAAAATCTGTCCCCAAGGACAACCTTTTTTTGTTCTTCAAGTGCAGTAGCAAAACTGAATGAAGAAGACTATAACCATAAACAAGGGACTGGTTGTAAATTATTTTCTTGACTGACAAACTTTTCACACATCATTATATTAAAAATGTGTTATTGCAAAAGGAAAAAAAGTAAAAATCTAGAAAATATACTTCTAAAAATAATTAAATAATCTTTGAATTGTAGTACTTTAAAGGAATTGTTGTTCAAAATTATTTTATTTTAAAATGACTTCTAATACAAGACCAAAAATTTTGAAAATACCAAAGGAAAAGTGAACAATTGGCACTTTTTCAGCTGTTTCAGAATATCTTTTGATATACCATATCATTATATTCTCACTAACAATTTCAGTAGTAATGAACCAACACGCTTCTCAATTTAAGAGAAAACTAAAACTTGACTGATAATTGTTATGTTCTAAAAGGATCTTTAGAGCATCAAGATATAGATTGAGAGAATCTGTGTTTCAGAACATTTAACTAAATACATTCTTATTTTTAAATTTCACAGAGTAAAATGTGGCAATAAGAAAAATTAATTTAGTTCTTACATAAATCAGTCATGGTATTTCCCTACTCTGTCCTTCTTGGTGCACTTAATTTTATCACCTGTAGCTGGGCCAAAGTCTTACATCTAACTTTCAGAAATAGAAAAGGTAGTGAAGCTGTAGCTGTTCCTTGTCTATGGTTAGTTTTTCAATTAGATTTTCCCACTGGCTTTTAACTTTTCAAATTGTAATTACTATGAGAACTGATAAGTTAATTCCCAATCAGTTAATCTGTTTGTGTTTTTTTCTCACACCGAGTAAAAGAATTTTTGGTCTCAACTTTCATTGCATTTAAGCATTTACGTTAAACTATGGCTTGAGCCATAGTACACAGCTTTTTTTTCACAAGTTTTTTTTTTTTCACAAGTTTTAGAGACAAACATGCATAGCTTACACCAAAAGCTTTGAATGTTCCAAGCTAGCTACAGAAGAGTAGCAAAGGACTCTTAAGCTCCTGAAGATCTCAAAAAGAAGGCCCACTGCTTTCTCATCAGTATTTTCACCCTAACACCTTTTTAGTTGGAATATCTAAGCTGATTTCAGATTTCATATCCTTTACTCAACAGCAAAGCTGTCCCAGGAAAACTCTAAACCAAGCCATCCATTTCCAATACTGTAACATATCTTCCTTTAGTTTTGTCTATTCCTCTCTTTGAGGCTGAGATGCAAAACAGGTCACTGATGTGAGCAAAGTAAAAACTGCTCCTGGGAAAAGAAGGGATTGCTTTAGAGGCTTGCTGCTCCTTTGCTCCTGAAGCGTTTATGCCCCTCTACTGCCCTATCTCCTGTCAGGTTCTTTATATTAGTTCCCTTAAATAACACTGCTACTTGTCTGACTAAAAGAAACTAATACACTCCCTGACGTGATAGACAGTGAATGCCTCAGGTAAGGAAAAAACAGAAGGAAGAGCATAACTTTTTCTCAGCTTAAAAACCAGCTAGCTGATTCGGCCGTACAATACACAAGAAGAAGAATATCAGTAGGAGTTTAGATGCATCAGTCTGGACATGCCAGTTTGCATTTTATCACGATCTAGAATAGCTAGCAGAAACCTTTCTATGTCTAGACCTTTCACTTCAGTATTAAGACCTCCTTACCAAGACCCTGTATGTGAAGGACTAAATAGCAGAGTGATCTCCAGAGAGCTGCCTTTGCATTCCAAAGCAGAGCAGATTTTTGCACACACTGTTAATCTACTTTTAAATGTCTTCTAGGAGAGAAAATATTATGGTTACAAAATAATATGGTTACAAAAATGGAATTTTAGAGTTTTATACATTTTTTTTACACAATCTGTTGATATGCTTGGACAGAAAGCTTGCCCACTGGTCACAGGCAGCTTTCTTCAGTCAATGAAAATGTTTCAAGATAATCAATGGACAGAATTCAAATGTCCTGATGCAATTCCTGCAACACCTTCTGAACATCAGAATGCATTAGGCTTCCTCTTCACCAAGATAGTTCTTATTTTATACAAATTCTTTTTTTTTTTCTGTATTTCTTACAACTTTTCACTGTAGCTCTCTTAATTGGTAGGGAATAAAAGTTTTAATATGTTTAAAGATGGTAAAGTAGCCTTGCAATATTTGCTTAAGTTAGAAAGACAGTCTGACAAACAATGGAGAGTTTAAAGTGACTAACCAACTGAGGTTTTAATAACAAGAAACCACTTGCATAATCAACAGCAGTTCATGGTCAGTCTGATGCAGGGTTGATTTGCTTTCTTCCTGTTGATTTTTTTATTAGTGTTAAAGACAATAATTTCACTATGCTTCAACATCAATTGAGAAGACATCCAGATGTCCACAGTAATTGAAGCAAGCTGAAATTTCTATATTGTTACATGTGAATTATCTAGGATACTACCAAAATGATGTTTCTACACACAAAAAAAGCAGCTATGACTAAAAAATAGTTGAGTATACTTGCATGCAGTGCAATCTGTTTGTGCCTATATGACTTAACTGAATTATGCCATGAAACTCTTCAGACCATTGATTTGATTTTAAGTCCCTGTTGGGAACTTGCTCTCCAAAATAAAATGCAAAAGTAAAACCAACTTGTGGCAAGAGGCAATTGTCTTGAATTATTTTAAATTTTTCCTTGATGTGTAAACAAACAGAGCTCAAATAGCAGAAGAAATACAGATGTTAAAATCAAACATATAGTATTTTACTTGCTTCTCAAGTGTTCACTTGAATTTGAGCCTTAAACATTTACAATATACACTGCACTTTACTGTTTTTATGGTTGTAGTTATGACCTAGAAAACACATTATATTAAAAACTGGGGTTTTGTCAAAAAAAGTCATTTCCATTTTAATTGTTAGAAGTGAGAAACAGGCAAAAAAGTCTTCAAAACCTGTTTCTGAAATGAATTCCACAAATAAAAAGTATGTATTGGCGGAGGAATAAAAGATGAGGAAAGGAGGAGCAACTAATTTAAAGGCCATCAGAATTTTTTTACATTTTAATTAATACCATGACAAGAACCTCATATACTATAATTATGACAAAAGCAAATACTACAATGCTGTGAAGATTAGCCCTTAAAAAATCTACACCTGATATTAATTACTTAAGGTTTGGAATATTTAGAGAGTTTAGAGGGTCATTACCCTATATGAAAAAGTGAAGTTTATCTAGTTTACATTCAGTATGGATATTAATGATTTTCATTTCTCTAAATATGATTTGCATCTACTTTGTTGATCAAGAAATCTTATATAAATAGGATTTGTCTTCAAAACAAGAGTTTAAATCTTTATACATAGTTTACATAACATTTTGATTCTTCCTTTGGCTTGCTAATACTTAAGATGATAGAAACAGCATAATTCTTGTATTCAATTTACATTATTCACTTTGTGAAGACTCACTGTTGCAAAGCATGGAAGAACTTCACTTCTGTTGAATGTAAAAGAGTATAGGTTAAGTTCAATCCATTATACTCATGGTTCCAAGCAAAGATTTTAGACTACCATGTAGATGAGAAAAGAGCGAGTTTTTTATTTTGACAGAAATTGCAATTGTCAGAAAAGATGGCACACACAAAAATTTTCCAGAATATTTTTCCTCTAATTAATGAACTTGTTGGGTAGGGACCAAAGCTGTAACACCTGTGTATTCATAAGCAAGAAGGTAGATAGACATGCCTACCAGAGTAGTGAAGAATGCTCCCTGACCTCTTCCAAAGCCAAGAAACTCAAGTCCAGCTACCTTAAGCACATGTATAACAGTGCATATAATCTGGGTAATAAACAGGAAAAATGGCAGCTTCATACTAAACCCATAAGTTATGAATTCCACACGAATCACAGAAACTTGGTAGGAAAGCTCACAACTGGAATGGGTACAAACTCTTTCAGTGAAACAGGAAAGAAATTGGAGGCAGGTTTGCAGTTTATGTAAAAGGAGAAAGGTAAAGGCCCATTACAACACGGGCAGGGAAACTTCAGTAATACTGCTGACAAAAGAGAGGTTGTCAGTATCTTCTTTGCCTCTGTCTTTGCCAGTGTTACTGGACCCTACATCACAGAAACAAGATGCTATGATGCCTATATTGACACAGTGGTGGCGGAAGATGGACTGAGCTGTGATCTCTTGCAAGGACACAACCCACATAGATTTCTGGACACAGAATCCACCATGAGGTGTCAAAAGGAGTGGCTAGCACTGTTTCAAGGCCACTGCCTATAACATTTGATAAGCTGTGAAGATCAAGGGATGCCTCTCATGACTAGAAGAAGGCAAATGTCATACGCATCTACGAAAAGGACTCGAGGATCAGGAAATGACGGGCTCAGTAACCTTACTTTAATACCTGGCAAAATAATGAAACAAGTCCTCGAATAAATTAACACAAAACAAATAAGGAGGCAATGGGGAAAAGCCAGTATGGGTTCAAGTCATGCCAGACTAATCTGATCACTTCTCTTAACATAGGGAGAGAAGTGGATGTTTCTTGCAAGGACTTCAGCAAAGCATTTAACAGTTTCCCACTGCCTTCTCCTGGAAAATTTTGTAAGATTGGTTGGATGGTTGCAAAATGGATAGGAAACAAGCTAACAGTCTACGTTCAGAGCATGCTGTTCAAAAGATTTTAATCAGATGGGCAGCCTGCCCAAAGCTCGCTCTCCCAGGATTTGACAGCGGGACCCATGCCTATTCAGTGCTTTCACATTTGGCCTTGATGATGGGACGGAAAAACTTTTGCCAGGTTTCTGATGACCTGAAACTGGGCGGTTAGGTGGACAAGTGGCCCAGCAGGATGGGAGATAGAATACAAAGGTGTCCTGGGTAACCCTCCCCCTCAACAATAAAAGAATGTGTCTCCTATTCCATATTTATCTAACCTGAGAAGCTGCATTTTGCAATCCATGACTGTTTCAGAGTGAATGTCTCAATACCTGTCTGCAGCAAGGACTGCTGCCACCACACCTGCAGAGGTTCACCACTGCCCCAGTTGCCAAGTTCTCTAGTTCCCAAGTTCTCCAGTTCCTGAGTTCTCCAGCCATGAGAGTTCTCCACCACCACCATTGCTGACAGAGCTGCTGCTACTGGGAGAGAGAGGGACCCTGTGAGGTTGCATGAAGCAAACAGCTTAGCGGAGGCATTTGACTGGTTTTGGACTCCATGATCCTTGTTTTGTGCTTGTTCCCTGTTGTTGTTTGAGGGAAAGGGAGATTTTGCAATCACAGCAGTTCTGTTGCTATATTGTTTTTCTCTTTTTGTTCTCTCTTTCCAGGTGTGGTCAGGAGAGGGGGGCTTACTTGCCATTTTGCCTTTGTCTCTCAGACAGTGTGGTCATCTGTGGAAGGAGCCACCTTGGGGGAGGGTGCCATCTTGGGGGAGGGCTCTCTCCACCATTTTGTTTTCCTTTGTTCCTAGGGAGTCCATGAGAATTTAGCACCTTTGTATCATGTGATTATTAGTGTAATTTGTGCATGATTCTGTTTCATTTTTTAGTAAACTTATTTTTTCATTTATACCTTCACACATTCATCTCTCCTTATTTGTGAAAGGGGAATGGTTAAAACAAAATGGGAGGTAATTTATTTTCAAGTGTCTGCCTATTAAGTTGCCTTAAACCAAGACAGAAGGGTAGGAAAGAGAAGGCTCTTGAGTTGAGATAAAGACAGTTTAATCGGACAGAAAAAAAAAAAATTATGGTAACAATTGCAATAAAATAACTAAAATATACAAAACAATTTATGCACAATGCAATTGTTCACCGCTTATTAACAGATGAATTCCCCCAACAGTTTCCCTCAGTTTTTATATTAAGCATGATGTTCTATGGCATGGAGTATCCTTGTGGCCAATGCAGATCAGCTGTCCTATCTGTGTCTCTTCCCAGCTTCTTGTGGCCCTTCAGCCTTCTCACTGGCAGGGCATGACAAGCTGAAGAGTCCTTGACTTAGGGTAAACCCTACTTAGCAACATCGAAAACATCCTTGTGTCATCATCATTATTCTCATATCCTAAATCCAAAATAACATCATGATACCAGTTAGCAAGAAGAAAAACTCTATCCTGGCAAAGACCATAACAATCAGAAAGGAAGATATTTTACAGCAAGACATGAACAAGTTGGGAGACTGAGACATTAGGAAGAGAATGAAGTTTAAGGAAGAAAAATGTGAAGTTCCACACCTGGGATCACAAAAACAAGGAGCCCAGTATGGGCTATAATGGGTGGTTGGGGAGCAGCCCTGCTGAAAGGGCTCTGATGGACAAGTCAGAGTACCACTGCAGTAATGAAGGCAAACACATCTGCAGGGGTATTAATAGCACAGAGAGAGAAGTAATATTCCCAAAATACTCAGTGCTTGTCATGCTGCACCTGGAGCAGTGTCTAGTTCTGGTCCCCACAATTAAAAAAAGATGCAGACAGCCTGGAGAGGGACCAAAAGGAGGGTTCACAAAGATGACCAATGGAGTGGAGAGATAGCTCTATGAGGAAAGACTGATGGAATGAGGTTTTTGTCCCTGAAGGCTCTGGAGGGATCACATCCGAGTGTTCCACTATTTGACGGGCATCTGCAAAGAGGATAGAGGCTTTCTCTTCCAGAGGGGGCACATGGAAAAGACAAGTGGAAAAGCTTATGTTACACTGAGGCAAATTTCATCTTGATGTAAGAAAGAAATTTTTTGCAGTGAGAACCATCAATAACAGGATCATCATCTTCAGGTCTATGGTTAATTGCCATCCCTGCACATTTTCAAGATGTGATTGAAATGTGTTAGATAATTTCATTTAGGCTCCCTTTCCCACAATAGGCTGAACAAGAATGTCTTTTGCAGTCCTTTCCAGACTGGGTTGCTCCATGACTTAAAAGTTCTGTGACCATATTTGGCATAAGACACTACATCCTTAATATAGATATAGTGTCATAAACGTGACATAAGGTTCTGGATGCAGAGACTTAGACTTCACTGCAGTCAGGACACTGTGTCATTCATAAATCATAGAGGAAAACAGATTGTTCATATTTTCTTGCCAGAACTTTTGTAATTTATAAGTCTTGTCTAACCCCAGAATAGGAGAATACAAAAACAAAAGGGGGAAAAAAGCAAAAGAAGAATTTTTTCAGTCAGAATAAGGACAGAAAGTTAAGTATCCTATTTAAGGTAAACGCATTGTTTTTCATGCACAAGACTACTCTACTGCACCAACAGACAGCAGCCAACTGTTTCCCAGATTTCTTATTAAAAAGTTACGTACCTTGGAATAATAAAGTTATTAGCAAGGGAGACATTGTCCTTCAGAAATTATTCTATTCCTACTAATTTAGTAATAGTGTGATTATTTAAATGCTGTCACTTATAGAATGGTCAAATTACTATGATTCAGAAACAGTAATAAAAGATTCCCAGCTAAAGCCCCAAAGAAGAATGTTGTGACCAAGAAATACCTGATCATTTCCAGTAGAGAACTTGCTAATGGAAATTTTAATGGTCTATGCAGGGATGTGGGAACTTCCAACAGCAGACTGTAGCACAGCAGGGGTTTAAAAGCTCAATTATTTGGAATTTGTGTACCACAGACGGAACAGTGAAATTTCTGTGTTCCATCTTAGCTCCAAAGAAGCCATTTTCCATTTTACATTCGTATTCTGATTTAAGCAGGTGTGAGCTAGCCACACATTTGTGTTGATGAGTTTCTTCAGTTCCACAAAATTTCTGCACATACCATTCTAGTAAATGGACTCCCTAGGAGTACTATAGAGAACTTGAAAATCTGCCTTGGTCGCTCTACAGTAATTTGATATATGCCCAGTGAATAAGTATTGTATCCACTTTATCCGCAGAATTATTAAATCTTATAATAAAAACAATGAAAAATACTTATGTTTCTTTATGCTTATTCCGAAAAACACATTAGAAATTGAGTTCCAAATGACAGGAAGAATAAACCTTTCTTGTCTCAGAAGTACCTTCTTCAATTTTATAGCAACTGTGGTATGAAAGCAAATCATCACACACAGGTAGCTCACCACATATTTCCCACACAAACTAACAGATCGTTAAAGATGAGAAGATAGACATTTTTCATTTCCAAAATAAAAGTATTCATAGAATTGCTATATTATTTAAATCCAGATTGATTACTGGTGCCTATATATGTAGTATTTAGTTTTGAGAGAACTTTATGTTCTTTATAATTCAGAAAAACCTATTTTAGAATTTCAGCCTATGCAAAGACTATACAGTGTGCTGGGTTTTTTACATAAGAATTCAGGGTTCAGAGAGACCCCTCAGTAATGTGCTATCCAAAAAACAGCAGCAACAACATATCCAAATAATCAAATGTTTTATTTTGCAGCAAAATTACAAAATTCATATTGGAATGAGGGAATCTGGATTTTTTTTCCTTATAAAAGTTATACTGGACACATTTCTATGTCAAGAGGAAAGAACAGAAAAAAAAATTCAGATTCAGCCTCCTGGTATCTGAAGGTATAGATTTATAAGGTTAGGTGCATTAAACAAAAAGTCACTTGTGATCTGCTCTCCTTCACAGTCTTGCTGGCAGTTGTTCCAAGGAAACAGTGTTGTGAGAAATTTTCACAGGTGACTCTATTCTTCTATATTTGTTTGGTCACTAGGGAATGCATGCACATGCATGAAGAGATATGAATGTAATTTTTGTTCCTACATACACCTGTCACATGGATTGATTTGACTATAAAATTAATAATATGAATATTAGTTGTTGGGCTGTTTCCAGAAGCCTAGTATTTAAAAAACTGAGTATTTGCCTTTGCAAAATCTTTTATTCTTCACTCCCAGTTGAGGTTCATGACTTTCACAGAAAGATTTCGACGTATATCTAAGCAGAAGAAATGATTTGGTGAAGCTAGAGAATCTTGTCTTATTATCCAGTAGCTCAGAGCAGCTGTATGGAAAAGCAGACTATGCAACAACCAGGAACGTGACATCAGTATAAAACACATTTCAAGTTATTATGATTTAATCATCCACTGCAAATATAAAAAATAAATACTGAAACAGCATGCAAGTAATGCCCTTATATGCCTGTTTCATCTGTTTCATTTTGTTGTAATTTCATACATAATTACAATGAAATAGAATTTAAAATTACATACAGGGCTGAAGCAGGCATTCAATGATCCTTTGTCAACATCAATGATTAGTTTTTATGTATTCAAAATTTTAATGTTTCATTATTGTAAATTTAATGGATAAAATGGACTTCAAGGTAAGCTTTCCAGTCCCACAGCCTAGGCAGCAGTAATTAAATATCTACTGTATAAAACAAATCCAAGGTTGAACAACTCAGCCATATGGTGGAAATGACAATGAATCAACTAGAGACTGCAGTGATTAGCACTGAAGATGATGAAGTTGGAAAAGTGACCTCACCCTTTATTTTCTCTTTCTTCTAAAACACGGGCAGTGTACAGGAAGTCTGTTTGCAAGATAGTATCCCATCATTTGTCAAGATGGTGGTATTAACATTGTGACTCACTCTCTGGCTTTACAGCAGCAGGAGACCAAAATCATTTTTTCTTCTTCTGTAAACCGAGATGATGATGATGATGGTGGTGATGACGATGGTGATGATAACGATCACAGTGATGATGACAATAATTGCAATTTTTTCAGAGAAGAAGAATCTCAGAATCATGCTGTTGCTCAATATGGGCAAGGAGGAGGCTTCTCCACATTGTGCCATCAATACTGTATGTCTTACCATCATCTCAAAATGCACATTTGAGACTATTGCATAGTATCAGGACAACAGATTGTGAGAGTTTGTGTGAATATCCAGAACAGTGTCACAGACATGCTTTTACCTTCTGCCTTCCACTTTGCAGCCTAATGTTGAGCCTCATCAGGCCCGCGCTGGGTTGGGTCAGATTGATGACAGAAGGGCATGTCACATTGTCACATTTAGGGAAGACCAGATGCAGTGCAGTGGCTTTCCATCATTTCAGCTGGTCTCTGTAAACTGTACTAGTAAGAAGAATGGGCCTTTCTGACTGTGTCGCATTTGCAGTCCACTTTTCCAAGACAGTCTTGTACAGAGATTTAGAGTGAAAGTCAGTTCAACTCAGCCTTGTGTGACTGCCTATGTCACATTATTGACTTGGTTATGGGAAAGCAAAGGAGTTAAACAGTGGGAAGAATTAACTGAGTAGTGAGGCTAGTTATGAGATGCAACCACTCTTCTGGTTAGTTCAGCATATTGTAGTTACACAGAAATTGCTCTTAATATATTTATTTTACCATAGAACACTCCATTCACAGCTTTTTCTTTGTTTGTTTTTGCATTTTTGTAATCAAACACCATGCAGATATCTCAGGATGTTTTTTAACTTCTCCTGAGAGCTGGAACTTAATTATGTAAAGCTAGAAATAAACTTTTTTCAAAGAATAGTGTTCCTGATTTCTTTAACTTGTGGTCCTATCTCTATCAGTTTATATTATATAAAGGGTATGCATTTACACCAAACTAGGAAATTCACATCAGCACAGACAGAAGACTGAGAGAAGATATCAACAACAAAAATAATGCAAAGGTCCGAATCATTTAAGATTAGTTGTGATAATACAAGCAAACAATTCAAAATCATCTATTTTATTTTTTTCCAAAATGAAAAAGTACACTTCACCCTTAAACACTCATGCAAGAATTAAAGAATGAAGAAATTGTGCTGACAGTAGAGTAATATGAAACTGACTTTGGGAGGAGAAAAATGTACTGGTAAGAATTGCTTTGACAGAACTAGACACAAACTTGTAGATGTTACAAGAGGGAAGAGAAGGAAAAAGGAAAAATGCAAAAGGGAAAAGGAAAGAGGGAAGAGGGAGAAAGGAAAAAAAGGAAAAGGAAGAGAAAAGGGACAAGAGAAAAAAGAGAAAAAAGAGGGAAAAAGGAGTGCTGCTTTTGTTATTGGCCAGATTTGTTCTTCTGCTTGGCACTCTAAATAACCACTAGTAAAAGGCATAATAAAACCAAAAACAACTAAAACTAAGTCAAATATGTAAAAACTTTCAGGAGTCATGTTCAGTAGAAGACAGATTAAAAAGGCACATAGCATAGATTTTTATACAAAATTTTCTGAAACAATGCTTCAGCTTGTGTTCTGGGAATCATTACCATGGCAAATTCAGTCTTAATGATGATACAGAATTTGCAGTCCAAAAAGAAATACGACTTTTCTTTCAAGAGCATGAGGTTGTTGATCAAAGTCAGAAGGTTGCTTTTAATCCCGCTCAACATTATTCGGAGAAAGAGGGCCTACAGTATGCTACCTATTCGTAATCTGAGATATTCAAGATACTTAAATCCTGTCCCAAAAACAAGAGGACATTCAAATATGCAAATAATTTTGTCATAGAAGGAACATAGACAATCTAAACTCAGGAGGGAAAATCAATGATTTAGTTGTGTGCCAAAGCTATTAATTAATGTTTAGATTGACTTGTGGAAAAATATTGAAAGACAAAGCTCAGGAACAAGGAGTGTCCAGGCTGGCAATAGCTCACCAGAAACAAAAAAATTTCCTTCCTGAGAAATGGAACAAATATTTCAAATCCCTAAGCACACTGGGTAATACTTGCTGGTGATTCTGAATGAATTAAGAACAGTATCTAAGAACATTCGAACTTTTCCTTGAGCCATTTATATTTGAAGTTCAATCTTAGCAGTACTCATTTAAGATGAATTTATCTGATTCTAATGAAGTGCTTCAATGCAATTTGTAGCGTGTTTCTGATTTAAGTTAAAAATAGACTTGCAGAGAGAAAAAAAATGCTGCATCGTGTCACACATTTTAATCTCCTTTCCAATTCTTTGATACTTTTTCCATGAGAAGACTACCATGAAATTCCTATCACCTACCTTTATGAAGGAGGTCTCAGTCAGGATATGTAAAATTCTGTCATTGTACTGTTTTAAAAATGCGTGTACGAAAGTGACATTCCCTGCCCCCTTTTATTTAATTAAAAAAAACCCCAACAACTCAGTTCTTACACAACACAGCCTTTTCTATTATTCACAATTAGACACACGCACACCTCTAAAAACTTTTGATTTACTTGAAGTTAAAATAAAAGGTTAGTTAAACAAACTAAAGGAGAAACAACCTTTTTCTTTCTTTTGTCATTAGGCAAGCAAAAACCCAGTTTAATTTCTTCATCTTATCAGAGAATCAAAACTATATTATTTTCATTTCTGTTCCTGCAGAATTTTAATAATCTACGGTAAATAACAGTTCTCATGTAAGTCTTTAGATTCTTAGTACAATTTGCCATTTTCAGACAAGACCTTAAACCAAACAGTCTTTTTGTGTTTGCAAACATAGCACACTCATATTTAGGGAAAGAAAAAGAAAAAGAGAAAAAGAGAAAAAAAGAGAGAAAAGAGGAAAAAAAGAGAAAGAGAAAGAGAAAAAAGATAAAAAAAGAAAGAGAGAGAAAGAGAAAGGCAAAAAAGAAGAAAAGAAGAAAAGAAGAGAAAGAGAAGGAAAAGGGGAAGGGGAAGGGGAAGGAAAAGGGGAAGGGGAAGGGGAAGGGGAAGGGGAAGGGAAAGGGAAAGGGAAAGGGAAAGGGAAAGGGAAAGGGAAAGGGAAAGGGAAAGGGAAAGGGAAAGGGAAAGGGAAAGGGGTTTTCATATTTTTCCTTAGTTCTCATTATCCAACTCTCATTTGAATGACAATAAAACTTAAAACCAAGTCTCTTTTGACTGTGACAGTAATTCCTGAGTGATGTCTCAGGACTATCTCAAACCACAAGCCTTTTGTTTTATTTTCTTTACCCTGTTTAGCTGAAGAGTGATAGAGTTGCATTGGTGGGCACCTGGTGTGCAGCCAGAATCAATCCACCACAGCTTTCAATTTTTTGGTACTGGAGGGCTCTCCTTGGAGCTTACAGAGAAGATGATATTCTATGATGTGCATTTCTTCTTTGTTTTTCTTTATATCATTGAAATCTCCTCAGTTCTATTTAGTTCCTACCTACTTTATTCAGTGTCTAGTGAGACAGTTCTGAAAAATGCATACACTTTTTGTCATTATTTGTTCTATGAAAATCAGACGTCAATGACTTTTGACATACTTTTTAATTTTTTTACAGCTCCTCTGTTTTCTACACCTGACAAGTTAGATAATCCAAATGCAGTGGCTCACAATGTAAAAAATTGATGAGATACTTTGCTCTATTATTTAGAGCACTTATCTTTAATTTTTTCCTCTTGTGTCCTAAAGGAAAGAATAGATTTTTAGAGCAGACTGCAGAAATTTCTGCACCACATCCCATTCCTATTTATACTCTATTGAACTTAAGTAAACTAAAACCTTGATATAGGCTTACCCATCCCTATGAGAATGGTGATTCTTCTTTAAGCTATTATTTGCTGTTTTCAGCCAGCCAGTCAAAAGAGCTTCCTGTTCCAGTGCCTCACCACCCTCACAGAAAAGAATTTTTTCCTAATATCTAATCTAAACCTACTTTCTGTTTGAAGCCATTCCCTGCGGTGCTGTCACTACACATCCCACTCCGGCCTTCTTGTAGGCCCCATTTAGGAACTAGAAGGCTGTAGTGAGGTTCCCTGGAGCCTTCTCCTCTCCAGTCTGAACAACTGCAATTCCCTCAGCCTGTCTTCCAAGTAGAGGTGCTACAGTCTTTGGGTCATCTTTGTGGCCCTTCTCTGAAACCACTCCAAGAGGTCCACGTATTTCCGTGCTGGGGGCCTCAGAGCTTGATGCAGTATTCTGACGGGGTTTCACCAAAGCCAGAATCTCCCTTGACCTGCTGATCACAATTATTTTGATGTAGTCCAGGGTATGGTTGTTTGTGATCCCAATCCCAGGTAAATTCTGAGATTCAGATATTTAGACAACCTTTCTTGTTTGTTTAATATTGTGGAACCTAAGTCTATTTAATGTGTGGGGTTTTATGTATTCTGATCCCAAAATCGTTTTGTTTCTTCCTAGTGGCTTTTTAAAAAATCTTCCAGTGGTATCAGATGCAATATTGTTTTTGTAATTAGGTGATCAGCAAAATGTCTGTTGTGGCAAATATCATTCTTCTGCATTACCTAAATCTGCAATGAAATTGCTTTGTGTCTAGTTAATTGTTCTCATGTGCTGTGTTGAGTATTGGTTTATTTCATTAGTAAATATAGCTGCTTATGGAGGAAGGCATTTTTCATCTCATTGTGTTTATTTCATTTTTTCTTTACCTTATTTTTGACTGCTGCTAGTTTAGGTGCTTATTATACTCCTTACATTACCTTTTACTGTAGATAGTTTTTGTTAACTTTTCATTAAGGAGAAACTACATGATTTTACCCTTCAGACTGAATATTAGGACTCTAATCTCCTGTTTACTCTATAAACCTGAGAGACGTTTTTTCCTATGGGGGCCTGTGACAGAAAGTGATTAAAGCGATTTCAAACATAACTTCTTCAAACAAAGTATTATTTATGCACCCCAAGGGTTCATAATAGATGAAACAAACAAGCAAGAAAAGAAAAAAATGCCTCTGTGCACATTTCCTCTTGTCTAACTTTTATGGCGTTTGCAAGTTTTGGCAAATCCAGTTCAACCTAGTTGTCTCAACTTATCTTTTAACTGAAGATACATCAAGCAGTTAGGATCCATTCAGTGTAATAATCTGGTTGGTATTCCTTTAAGATTTTGCACTTTTTAGTTCCCTCGTAATTCTGATTGGAGATAATAAATCTTGCTCCTTCATTGTTTTTCAAATATTGGGGTGGAGATAATGCTCTGAATTATAGCTTTGGTGTCATTTTGTCATTGATCCTTTATATTCTTGATGTGCTTTGTTGATGTTCTTGCTTATTATTTGTTAATCACATTCTTTAACTTCTCACAAATGGGAGGACATTAGCAATCAGACACAGTGAACTGCAGTGGATACTCACATTGTGATACATTAGACCTTTAATATTTATATAGATATAATATTAATATGCATAATAACTAGGTAATTGACATACAGATGGAAAAAGCAAAAGTCTTTAAATAAGCACTAACAGAAATCTCAAACACAAGTCAAGATGGAGTGTTTTCTTTTTCTTTTTTTTTTCATAGAAAAATAAAATCAGACTTTTTCAGTTAGAGCTATTGATGAATGTATACAGAATTCATCATGCTCCTTGTCTGAAAAAACACTCCATCAAAACAGTCTGGGTTTTGAAGAAAAAGTCAAAATGTCAATTTTGCTTTGACATTTTCAGTGCAAAAGGAATTAGAAATATGTTTAGGTTGTGCTTTTTGTTGTTGTTTTATTTTAAATGAAGAAAAAAAAAGACTAAGCATAAAGATTTTACAGTGACCAAGTATTTTAATATGGATTTTTTTGCACTTCTTTATTCTACTGGGAGAGATATTCCTCTAATTCCTTGATTAGCTTAACAGTTTGTTGTAGCTACCAACACCTGCCAAATGGTTCATATCAATTCTCGGATGAAAAAAAATGCAAGTACAATATTTTGCATCACTTTTCATTAGCTGTTGTAACATTTTCAGAAAATTGATTTCTTTCTGCTTAGCCACAGAAAATTTTAGAGCAAGAAGAAAATAAATTGCTGTCCAAATCTTTCTTTCTTCCAGCCTAGTTTTATCTTTAAAAAAGATTCATTTGTATTTTACACAGTTTGTAATTAATTATTTTTTGTAATAAAAAACCAGTACTTGAAAAAAATAAAACCTGAACTCAATCTTTAGCAATTTTGTGAGAAATTCCTGTAAGGGAAAAGGGATATTTTGCAAAAACCTGACCTAGAGTATATTTTGAAAACAAAAACTATGATGCATCACTCTGCCATAAATTGTTCAGACATAAAACAGCTTAGTTTTACAGTTTGATTTTTTTTAGTTTAGGTTTAGGTTTTAATGGTTTAGCAATGCAATAATGGTAATCCCAAGTAAAGCTAGATCAATGATCAGGAGGTAAAGCCTGATTTGCAGAATAGTATAAGGGAATGTGTACTGCATACTTTCTTAGCCTTTAGCTATTCTGAAGAGCATGCTTGAGCTGTCACAGCTTTTACTATGTGTAGGGGTAAATTTTTTTCCACAGTCAATAAATATTGCAAGACAAATTTTAATGAGACATAGCGTATCTTCTCTATCAATCCTATAGCCTATTAAGAACAGTGCCTTGGAATTAAACCTGAGCTATTCTGCTGTGAACTCATATTTTTTTCTCCTTGTGGCAAATAAAATTTTAATGCAATACTTCATGTACTGTAAAATCAAAATGGAGGCAGAATGGGTGACCCTGAGCTTCTACCTGACCATTTCCTTGTTTTAGCTATACTTCCTTGTCATTCCTTACTTGTCATATGTCTACGACATTCATATGTCTTCACTGAACTTTATTGCATTGATGCTTTGTTTTCTCTGCTACTCGTTCACCATTAAAAATTATTTTCCAATTTTGTATTCTTAAATGTATTTTGTACTTAAGTTTTTTAAAAATTTATTTTGCTTTTCAAAAGATTTGAAATTTGTGTCCTAATTTGGTGGCAATGCAATTACAGCCAGAAATATCTACCTTTCATTAATTTTAAATAGTTTTATGTCAGTTAAATAAAAAGATTTTTTTTTTTCCCCAATTAGCAGTCTCCTGAAAACTTGGCAATATTCAATGTCTCGTGAGAACTGTCACCTTCCAATATCCAAAGGGAGTCTACAAGAAAGATGGAGAGAGACTATGTACAAGAGTATGTATTGACAGGACAAGGGGGATTGGATCCAAACTGCAAACGCATATGTTTAGATTAGATGTTAGGAAAAAACTCCTTGCTGTGCGGGTGCTGAGACACTGGAACAGGTTTCAAGGAGTAGTTATGGATTCCTCATCCCTTGAAGTGCTTAAGGCCCAGTTGGTTGGGGATTTGAACAACCTGGTCTATTGGAGGATGTCCTTGTCCATGGCAGAGTAGTCGGAACTAGATGATCTTGGAGGTCTCTTCCAACTCAAACCATTCTATGATTCTATGAGTATAAAAGGAGGAAATGTTGGCACTTTCTGGGTTGAAGACAGCTTTGTATTTGCTCAAGTTTGTTGTCTGTCTCCAACTTCTTATGATTTCAGACTGAATCCATTAAGAGTGGGCAAGATCTTAGAACACAACGAGACCTAAGGAATTAAAGGAAGCCGGCCTTCAGCACAGATGTTGCCCAGGGTATTTTTGGCTGAGGCAAGTCCAAGCCTTAGAAAAAATAATTGAAAATAAAGTCGTATAACAGCATGATCTCAAATCAAAGTATTTTTCATTTCAAAACACTCTACATTTCACAATTTATTTCTTTCATCACTGAAGCTAGGAAAGGGCAAATGTGTTCCTGAACTAATAGTCAAACTGTTTATAAGCTCTTAAAAGATATCAAAGAGATGACAAGTAACTAGCTAGCATGCATATGTTATGAACGAAATCTATCAAATCGGTATAATTTCTTTCCAAGGCAGCATCCTCGGAGATAAGAATGCAAAGTAGTCATGCAGAAAGAAGAAAAGCAGCAGTTGTTTAATATTCTTTTGAGATGGCATTCTTATAAGGAAGCTGTAGAAACTGTTTCTACATGAAAGAACTGTTAAGGTGAGTGCAACCTTTATAACTCAAATGTCCATATATACTCATGGTTTTCAACTAATGAAATAGAACACAAAATAGAGGCATGTCTAACAGATTTACAAAGGTTACTAATATGAAGAGGGTGGAAGACCACTGGAGGACAACATTATCATTGAAAATGGCTTTGACAAATTGGAGATGTGGTCAGAAGGAAGGAAACACACTTTCATAAGAGCAGGTACTATGTTAAGGTGTATAAGTACAGAGAGAGCACCTGTACTGTAGGCAGTAGCTCTGTATAACAAGCATTGAGGAGTATGATAAAGGACAATAAGCTGGATAAAATAAATGAGCAGCAAACAAGAGAAAAATTTATTCTGCGAGGGCTGAGAGTTTGTGTAGGATCAAAGGAAGGCTGGACAATTTCATAAAAAAAGAAAATGACAAAGAATGACTGAAGAGAAAGTGTTTCCTGTTCTGCTTTTTTCCCCTCAATCTCTCTTCTTCTCCATCCCTTCATGTTCTCTATATAATCCATGGAAAATGTTCCAGCTATATATATGTTATATCCTGACTTTCATCTATGACTATATTCAGCTATAGATAGATACAATGTTATTTAACAGAATATGTCACCTTCTGCATCTAGGCCCAGAAACTCTTGTCTGAATGGTGTTTGTCTCTGAGCTTGGAAGCATATTATGAACATGTCCACACTGATATTTTATGGCCAGTCAGTGTCGCTGGCTTCTGCAGATTGGTTGCTGTGCTAATTAATGAAATTGCTATTGAGCTGAAAAAAACCAACCATTTAACATCATCAGTACCACAGAACGCAGCATTTAAGCTTTTCTTTTCTAAAAGAAAATTAAAAGTTTTCTAAAAACCTGGAAGTTCATTTACTTTTTTGGTGTGAGGAGGTGAATAGCCTGGGTTCCACTTGCTGTCAAAGCCCCTGCTCTACATTTCTGTCTGTTTTCTTTAGAGAGAGAGCATGCTGCACTGTGTAGTCTAAAGACATCTCTCCATGGGAAACTGTGAGGAAGAAAGGAAAAGGGCTATTTGTCATAAGCAATTAATAAAACACAGGTTTTATGCTGCTTAAAACCCAGGAAATTTTGAGGTTTACTTTCCTCTGTATAATTTATTCAGCAAAATCTTATGTAGAATGCCATCTTGTTTTTTGCAAGCCTTCTGCTTTAGCCTTTCATATCAGCATGTATCTCCTGCCAGGTTTTCAAATAAAGTGCAATGATAGAGAAAGCTCTCAAAAATCATGCATTTTATATACCAAAGAGATATGTACAGAACTAACACCTTAAAGCAAAATGCATGCAATAATTTACTATTTATAAGGGGTATATGTTTCTCTAGTTCACCATGCGTTGTTCATCACAGAGACAACTGAATGAGAGAGGTCTCCAGCATACACAGAAAATAAGTACACCCATTTCAATTAAATGCAGAAAATTATTGGAAAAAAAATTAAACATGTAAGGAAAAAATAAAACAATCTGACTTACATTTTGTTGTAATTTTTTGTGTTTATTTGCCTTCTCAATAGTTTTGAAAAACTTAAATTAAAGGAACTGTTATTTTAAAACCAGGCAAGAATAATTATCTTCTTCTATTGATAAAAAAATGGCATCTTTACTAAACCTGCTAAAGCCTTTGACTACATTTTATACCCATTCTACCTTTACCTTCTGACATGGATATCACAGTGTTATAATAAATATTTCATGGGAGAAAATGAATGTTATTCCGAAATCCAGAGTATTACTCACTTTCATGCACCAAACTTGAAATCCAAGTTCTGGATCTTTGTACACAAAGTGTCTTTCAATTTGTCTCTGCTAAATATCTTACTTCTACACTAAATACACATGTGATATTCATTTGCTAATTCTTCAAACTAATTCTGCATTTGTTTTTACATTTATTTTCTACTAACATTTATTTCAATGAATGTTAAAATAGTTTTGCTATATATAGAAGGTATAGATCTAAAATACAAGAAGCATACAGAAGAATTTCAAGGGATTTATTAGTCACTGAATCACTAACTCAAAGTGATGAAGTAGTTACACTGTGACTTGCAGAAGAAAAATAATGTAACTCTAATATTTATTGTCATTACATTCCTGTAGGAAAAACATACCTCAGTATTACATATTTATAATTTTAACTCTTTTGGGAGTATTCTTTTGCATTTACCAAAATTACATACAGCTTTAATGCTAAAGCATCCAGACACTTATCTGAGAGTATTTTTTTTATTTTTAAATCTATCTAGTCTAAATGCTTAGTCATGTTGCTAGCTTTTACATTTTGAAATAATCTCTTGAGTCATAAGTACTACAGCAGGTGCAGATTTACGTAACATGAAATACATTTTTTCTGCATAGGTACTTAGCATATATGTTTCTTAAAAAACTGTTTTCTTATATGTGCAAAGGTTAATAGGAGTAAATCCTAAGGAGAAAAAGTGAAAACATGTATACATATTAGTTTTCATAGGACACACTCAATCTGTTCCCTTTAGTTTGCAGCATTTTGGAATAGACCTTTCCCATTTAGTAGCCAAATTAGAAAGTGTGAAAAATCTGCTGGGAAGTAAAGATTTTTTTATGGCAGAGGGACAAGGAAGTGTTGTAGAAATTACCTCAGCTTCTGCCAGACAGTGGTTTCTCAGGCATTACATTAGCTGAAAGAGTCTGATAGAATCCTGCAGGTTCAGGGGCTATTTTAATTCAGACAATTTTTTTATTTTATACTGTCAGCATTTTTGGCCTTTGAATGATGAAAAAAAACTTACTAAGATTTCAGCACTGTCATCCAGGCAGAGCATTTGACTGGTTCCTTTTTTGTCTGTATCCTGCCCAAATTTAGAATTAAGTTGCTGCCTTTTTTGACATGACCTGAAGATTATAGGCAAGATACTGTGAAATGCATCATCAAATTAAAATATGATAAACAACTGACAGTATAAGTACTTATAAGATTATTCAAAAGAGAAAAATCTCCACTTTTCTATTTGGCACACCAAAATCAGCACTAAAAAATAAGCTGGTTTATTTTGCAAGACTTGCACTTGAAACTCACACAAACTTATGTATTTGTAATACATGCACTAAAGGACCATTCCCTAAGAAATATTTTTAGATACCTTTTTAAAACCATACATGTTTTTGTTTGCTATAAATAATATGTTTTATATATGGTTTATAGTATACGATATATTTATGGAGGTTGTAGAAATAAAAAAATAATTATTTACATTTATATTATTTAGCAACCAATAACTGTTTTTCTAAATAAATAAATGAAAATCAACTCCTTACCAGAAAAAGTTAGCAAAGAGTACTAAGCTATCAGTGCACTTCTCTTACTTTGTAGCAGTTTACAGATTTTTGTGACACAGATGATTTTATCTGATTAATGCAATATCTCTGAGGATGACTTTTTCCTTACTTTAAGCCAAATATAAATATAGCTGTGTCTGATTTGTGTTGAAAAGTTTTACAGGTTCCATGTCCAGCATCATATTGTGAAACTTAATTTATGTTTGTTTGTGTATTTTTTAATTAACTTTTAGAAATTACTAAGATTTTCCATATTTTGCAGTCTAGTGCCCTTGACCCTTTCCTCCTTTCCAAAATTTGGACATGATTTTTTTAAATATCACCTCAGAATAACAATATGTTCTCTACATTACAAACTAGTAGTTATAATTATTCACCTAAATCTCTCTCAATGAGTTTTTGAGTGGCTGATTTGCTTTTACCAGATCTGTTTTCTTTTGCAGGGACGGACAAGGAAGTGCTAACAGAACCGCACCCACATTCAAAAATCATCCTACTAATTAACACAAAGGTATAGTGTTGCTCTCTATCTCACTTTACAAAGCTTTTTGAAAAAGAATCATTTAGGTATTTCACTTGTTTGACCATTACAGAATATTCGGCCAACAGTTTCAAATATCTATCAACTACTTAAGCTCCAATCTGAAAAAATAATGTGTCCTTTTTAAAGAAAAACTTCATTTCCTAAACACCTTGAAAAGAAAAACAGATGCAAGAGATGCTTTCTTTTGTACTGTCATGCCTTTTCAAATCTTAGTTATCCATCAGCCTCCTAGGCCAATTTCTGCTGATCATCATAGAAACATAGGATGGTCTGGGTTGGAAGGACCCTTAAAGATCAATTCATTCCAACCCCTCTGCTGTGGACAAGGACACCTATCCCTAGACCAGATTGCTCAGAGCTGCATCCAGCCTGGCCTTGAACACTTCCAGGCATGGAGCATCCATATGAGAGTGGAAGAGGTTGCTGTGGCTTCTTGGGATACGTCACAATGTAGTAAAATATAAAAAGTAATTTTTTGGGAAAATTATGGATCAGCACGCTAAACTATTATGATAGGTGAACTGATGTTGAACATAACCACCATCTAGAAATAATGAGAGTTATATATATTTTTATAATTCAATTTAATTCTCTCTGTAACAGATTAATCAACATCTACAACTAGTTTTTGGATCAGCAGCAGGATTTCATTCTCAAAATCATGGTCCCATTACTACTATTCTCTTAGCAGATTAGCAAAGTTTGTGAAAAACAAGTAATTCTTGACAAGTATGTCTTGGGGTGATTTTCTGACAATACTGTATTCCCCATCACTTTCTTGATCTCTAGTGTACTTTAAATTGCAAAGGGGGAAAGAGAAGCCGAGAGAACTCTTCAAAGCAGCCAGCTTGACCTTGCATCTAGAATGTTTAAATTTTTCTGCCAGTTATGAGGGCAAAGAAAGGAGTTTTTCTCTAGCGTTTTTGGCTTTCAGCAGAGAAGGGACTGTGATCTGCCTCAGAGGCTTCTGTTCCTTTTTGGACTGTTTTTCGTTTGCTTCCTTGTCCAAGACCAGCTACCATCTCCGGACCTGCTCGGCGGGACCCTCCAAGGGGGATCGTCGGACCCTGCCTGGCCGGCCCGGCCCAGCTCAGGACTGCAGGTTTTACCTACAGAAAGCACTCTAAAATCGATANTCTAAAATCGCCTCTTTTAGGGGACAGGGGAGGGGGTTTCAATATCCTTTTTTCCCCGTGACAGCGGAGGACTCTGTTTGTTAAATAAATAATTCTTTTCACTTTCACTCGAGAAATTATTTTCCTGAACCCGTGGGAGAGGTGCTGCCGAGGCCTGCTTGCCTGGCAGGCAGGAGAGAGAGAGAGAGAGACACCCCTCTTGGGTTGTTTCCTCTTGGATTTGTGTCCAAACCGGCACACATATCCTTTAGCATTCTGCTGAAATGCTTCCTGAAAATAATATTTTACTTACATATTTAAAGAATATCTTCTTCTCCTATATTATGTGGAAGTAGCAAACTGCTCACTACCCACTGTTTTCTTTGATTCCTATTATTAAATACAGTCTTTGGTGTAGGTTAAGTATAGCTTGTCCGTGACCTGTTATTATGGTCTATGGCAGTATAAAGTACCATGACTTTCTCATATTTTCTTTGTTTTGGCAAGACTCACTATCATATGCTCCAGCAAACTGGTTCCAATAACAAAATACTGGAAGTGATGGCAAAAGTATGGGTACCAGATGGCAATACCAGGCATGGGTACCTTGTCTTCTGCAGCTTCCTCAGGATTTTAAATTCATGTATAAATAATACATGCATTTTTCCTAACAAAGAGAATATCCAAGAGAATAACTTTAATGATTACTTTTGAAGAAGCCAGAAAACTAAAACTCCTAGGCCTAGTTACAGTGAACCCTTTATAAGTGCAATTTGTTATGAACACCATTCCAAACCTGTGTAGCTTAGATCCATAAAGATCTATGCACTCTGTACTTCAAATGGAACTATACATATGTACATAAAACTTGTTTCAGAGTGATCAGCAGGCTCACAGAGAAATTTCCTCCTCCTTTCCCTCTTTCTCTTTTCCTATCTTTTCAAAATATTTATTCCTTCCTCTACCATTTGTTATACTGAACTTCAAATCCTTTTGCCCTGGGGTAGGAATGAAGGGTGTTACTGGTCAGCCTAAGTTTAAAAGAATAATATATCTCTGACTTTAAAATTATTTAACAATAACTTTACATATACTGCATACAGTAATATTTAAGTGAGAGAAAACAGTGATAGAGAACAGTTTATTTGCTTCATTTTTATTAAAAAATTAAGTAATGCAAGATCTACTAAACCCCAGAAATAGTCGAACCTTTTTGAACAGCTTTAGATGTAATTACAAAAATTTTGTCTTATAAAATGTTCAGTTAGGCTTCCTTGATAACGGCTCAGATTTCCTTTCTGTGTGATATTTTGAATATTTATGTCTCAACTAAGTGCAACCACCTTTGCTGTCTTCCTTGCAATTTGTGTTTTACTTTTCTTTTTTGTTAGGGGGAAGAAAAGGCAACAGAAATATAAAAAAACAGAATTTGTATGCTAGAAGCATTAAAAGTGCTAACTATGAATTTTATTAACTAGAAGGGCTAATATATATTTGTAAATTAAATGTTTATCTTGCCTACTCTCTACCTGTCCTGCCGATAGGAAGGAATACTGTTGTTATTATTACTGTGCTGTTCAAACAACCATCACATGATCATCATGAAGGAAGGACACACATTTTTAACATCAAAATCAACTAATTCAATTTCTAAGTCAAAGAATATACTCCACAAAACTATATCAGAACTTGGAAGCTATATTTAAAATTTGGTTTGTGGGAGCTAAATCAGCTACAAATATCTAACTGTGAATTCCTTTCTTCAAAGACATATGTATCTTGAAGTATCTGTCCTTCTTCTTGACATAACTAAGAAAAAAAGGTGCCATGTTGGACTTACAAAGGAGAACAGCAAAACCAAATTTTTTTCTCAACACATTGCTTTGCTGTATTCTAAGCTTCTGTGCCTTCATGCTGCAGACTGGAGGCCCAATACAGGAGAAAGCCTGCTGAGTGACTTTTACTAGTCACAACAGAGTGTGTCCTGCATAGTGTGTTGCAAACTTAAGAAGTAAATTCAGAAGTTGATTTGAAAGAGCTTTTTATATTAATACCACCCATCAAATAATTATTTTCTCTCACTTCAAGATCGTTGTTACCGTTTCTCACTCCCTGGTTTTCTAAGCAATGCATTGTAAGGTCCAGGTGTCCTGTATTGTATATTCTAGAACAACAGCCTCTCAAAAGGCTGTATTTGACAGCAGTGAAGAGCAGAGGGGAAAGTACCTTAAGGGAGATGAGGCATTTGAATCCACAGGCCATCTCAATATGCTGTTCTTATTTAACAAATCTAAATATATATTCTGCATATTGCTAGATCTAGGGCCCTTCCTATCTTAGGGTGTCTGAAAAGTGCTGGTCCCTGCCACCTCACAATCAATAACACACTGCACAAGTAGAACTATTTTGTATCCCTTAATACTTTATGACCTTAAGGAACCGTATATGGTACAGTAAAAGTAATCCTTGTCCCAGTTATGTCATCAAGATATGGTTTTTTAATGACCTTTCTATGCAGTGTTTTCTTAAACAAGATGGCCTGTCAGGTTTACATTGGGTATTCATTTGTGAACAAGAGAGAAATTAGAATTTTCTATGTGATATATGTTTAACAACTAGAAACCAAGCAGGTGCAAGAGCTAAGAAAAAGAAACAGAGGTCTTCAGGAGGATAAATGACTATGAAAGACATAAATACCACATGGATAAGGCTACAGTAAGAGTAGAAAGCAGCAATGTAAGAAATGTTGTAGAGAAACAAGCTGAAAAGAAAGCCAGAGGAAAAAAGATAAGAACTCAAAAATCAAAGTTTGAACAAGGGGAGAGATCAAACTGGTGACAGGAATCCCAAAATATAGCCTGTTTTCTCCCTTCATGTACAATATCTAAATTTCAGTTAACTCTTCTAAAGAGTAACTCTGTTATAGACACAGAGGCAATGGTATGGTGTGGACTGTAGGATTACTTCTCTTTAAAATTTCACTTCTCAAGTAAAATAAATTGATCAAAAGAGGACTCTTTGAACATGCTTGGGGCATTTAGCCAAGAACTATTTTAACCACCTGCTTTGTCGTGCAGTGGCTGGAAGAAGATAGATTGAAAGACAGTGAAGTATCAAGAAGTATCAAGAAGTCAGTTCCATGCTTCGTATTAACTTATTTGACAAGCAATGGAATGCATAGGGTGAGTCTCATGTAAATTTGCTCTGTGCACCAAGATTCTGAAAGTCCAACCAAAAGTTATGGTTCAGGAGTGAACTTTCGGTAGTCTAGCACAAAAATACTGCAAGAAATGAGCAGGTGCAAAATGTTTATATTCTTTCTTCTTGAGAAATGCAGAATTAAGCCCATGATTACCTATGTGCTATTCCAGACCATAGGTCTATAACATCAATTCTCTCTTTACAGGATAAGAATTATCAGTGGGACAAAACTGGTTAATCACCTCTAGGGCCAGTTGTTGATATCTTCCAAACTGTTAGACCTAGATTTGCTGCTGACTAGAGCAGTTTTTGATAATTTTACAGATGCTCTAATCCCTTAGTTTCATTGTTGGAAAGGCTTGACACTAGCCTTTGCCTCAGTATGAAATTTGATGAATTAAATTCAGCAGTAAGCAGAAGGAAGTTTCTATTTCAAAAAAGGATCTTTTGGCTACTTAAATGCTAACATCACCTACAAAAATGTTTATTCTGGCCTGTCTGTTCCGGTCCTGATAAAGAAGGATATTATGAATGATGGAATAGGCAGTCTAGGACAGCACTAGAGGAATTCATATGCAGTAACTTTCAGTGCTCATACCTGGAAAAAGTAGACTTTAATCCCAAACCAATTAAAATAAACTGTCATGCTGACCAATGAAGAGTACAAGAAAAACAAGATTATCCAGTCTTAATGCATATGAAGTGGAAGTGATATAACTCAATACACAGTATGGTTCTGCATCTTAAAATACGTTTTTAGAGTGGTGGCATAAAACAGACCATGAATTAAAGTTTCCTTTGTATGATATTTGCCTTACTGTTCTCAAAAACAGATAATTCAATTAAATGAGCCATACATATTATGGCCCATATTCTGCTTTTTGCACCTCCTCTGCATGGGCCATATTCTGTGAAACTACTAGATATTTTAAAGGGTAGTTAACAGGTAGTTTTCAGATCTGACTCTGTTTCAGTTTTATCTAATCATTGCTGCTGGAGTGAGTGCTTGTGATGAATTTCACAGTTGTTTGAAACAAGAGACAAAGATTGGGAGAACAGAAGAAGTCATCAGATTCCAGATTTGACACCCTTACATTATTTTTTTTTTACTGCTGCAGTGAATTTCATTTGATGAAGGCATCAACACTGTAGCTTTTCAGATGTTCTTTTACAGCACAGAACCATAATGCTGACTTCCTCATTTGAAGATTTCTGGAATGCACATACATTGTAGTTGTAAATAACATTTTGAGCAAGCTAGTTTAGTGAATTAAATACATGGCCTATATATCTATAAAATGAATGAAGTGTTTTTTACTGATACCCCTATGGTTTAAATAAAATTTCATAAAGCTTCAGAACAGTTCACATTCACATGATGAACTTGAAATTCTGTACTGAGATAATATAGCTTTTCATAGCTTTTCCCTCCAGTACAACCAAACATGAAGTCTCTAATCCTCACGTTAGCAGGAAAAAGAAAGCATTTTCATTTTCTCCATTTTTAGAGCTACCATGTAAAATGTTTTATTTCCTATTTAAGCCAAGAATCAGGATTTTCTTTTTTTCTTTTTTCCTTTTTTTTTTAAATTTTAACTTTTACACTGTTATATTAGCGAAGAGATGAAGGTGAAATTTAGATTGTGTCAGTCCCTCAAATAGATTCTGCACTTTCTTAATAGGACATAATTTTAATTATGGTGGTAGGCCCATTGCTTCTGTGCTGTCATGAAACTATTCTGTGTTGATGACTTAGTCCTTTGGAGCAGAAGTCACTCGAAGGTGACTGCTACTGTGCATTCTTGAGTGTGGTGATTTGTGATGCCACCACTGGGCTGTGGCTGTTTCTGGCACCAATGTGTTTTACAAACATGCTAGACTCACCATGCACTTCCACAGATTGCTCCTTCAGCTAGCTGAGAACACCAGCAGAGACTTCTGGCCATGCTGAATACGGTTTTTCACAAAGAGTTAGGGTTTATAAGCAAAGGAAAATACATTTTGATACCTATGACAGCAGGTTGAACTGTTTTTTCCTAGAAGTTGGCTCTGTCTGTAATCTGTCCCTCACTGACAAAAATTTTCAGTTCTCTGTTCTCTGACACACCAAGCATGAGTAAAGCCATAAAGATTGGATGTAACATGGTGTCCATAAGCATGGATTATTGCACTCCTTATAATGAAACACCTTTGAAAAAAAACCTCTAAGTCAAAGTACTAGACTCTTTGAATAAATTTTGGGGTTTTTTTCCCAGAAATGTATTTTAACTATTTTTTTTCAAGTGTAACTTCAAATACTTTAAATAGAGCTACTGTTTGCAACATAAAGATCTCTCAACAAAAGTCACTAACAAAACACCATTTGGATTTTTTGCCACTCTTTAATCACATGCAAAGAAAAGTAATGTAAAAAGGTTATCAAGGGCTGTATAAGATTCACATGATTTATATCTTTGTTTAGGAAAGTCATTCTATGACAGTATTATTTCTGTTGGCATTCAGTAATTAATGAATGATGGCTATTTTAGTTTAGAGTATTTTATTAAACCTGCCACCAACTATAAATGAAAACAGAATTATTACCTTTACATTATATGTAAATTGAAAAATTTTAATCAAACCAAAATTGGTTGTTGCCTTTCTATTCCCTTTCCTGCCTCTGAGACTAGAATTGCTATTACAGTATTATCTTACTTTCCTCTACTCCTGGGCTATTTAAAAGGTTTTCTAGCAGATCTGATTGTTGGCAGATGTTTGACATTCAATTATTCTGGCAGGAGCTAAAATCCTCTGGAGTCCTTAATATATAACTGTAAATATGCATACTGAATTAGACAGAAAATTATGCCCTTAAAGTGGAATACCCCAAAATTATCCTAATATTATTTATCAACTTCAGTATTTGTATTATCGAAAGAGTTACAACTACATTCTGCTAATAACAGATGACCTAAGAAATGAGAATTATATGCAGTCGGCATCTAATTATCTTCAGATAAATCTGGTTTGGAGGCAGATAACTAAGACAGTAACTAACAGTTTGGAACCCAGGCAGTTGCCCTGGGCAGACATGCACTCTGACCCTCAGAGCTTACTGTTTGATGTCCATAGCAGGTTTGGGAGACCAGAAAATTTCACTGATCTTCACCCCAATTGTATCTTCAGGGGTTTTTAGGCTGATTCAATTTATGGGCGTGGCCTAATCCATGCTTCTTTATTCAACCCTGGGTTACTTCCCTGTGTCCTGATTAAACAGGAATTGAATGGCTTTTTGTCAAAATGAATTAAATGTGTATGCATATAAATAAATGCGTAACCCACAAAATATGCATCAAAAAGCCTACTTTATTTGAAATCATTTAATATAGAGCATTTTACAGCTCTGTATACAAAACAGTGTCTCATACTGCTAATACAAACAGCTCTTCGGAAAAAGGTGAAAATTTTTATTTACAGGCAGCTTAATAAAAGGCAGTTTCAATTGCAGTTTCAGCAAGAGAAAATGATTCAAAGACCAAATAGAAAATTAGGATCCATAGTTCTTAGCTATCTTCTCATATCTGCATTTGGAGTATTGAAGGTCTTTTTTCATTAAAGATTCTTTTTTTTCACTAGCCTCTCATCTTGAGAGAACATCTTCTTCAAGCTAAATGTGACAAAGAAAAAGCACCAATAAAGCAAATAACTTGCATTTCTGACCCAAACTGGAGGCTATTTTTCTCTAGATTTTGTTTATTTTTTTTTTTTAATTAAGCCTATTAATTATTACTTTTTTGATAGATTTCAACATATTTACAAGAGGAAAGTGTTGAATAAATATATTTTGGAGGACAAAGGCAAAGCCAATAAAGGCAAGTCTGAAAATGGCAAAATACAGTGAGTGAATCTTCTGCTGATGTTGAATGTTCAACAGAGAAATTCATTACAGGGGGGAAAAAAAAAAGATTTAAATAAATCTTTCTCTAAAATAATAAAACTGTCTTTTGCTACAATAAGGTTAATATGTATCTACATGTTTTGCAGTAGAGTGAAATTCTCAGTCAATGCAGAGGAATCAAGATGGGGAATTATGAGAATCCTGTAAGTTGCTTACAAAGAGGCTGGAGAGGCATAGGACAAGGGGGAATGGCCTTAAAGTAAGATGGGTAGATGTAGATTAGATATTAGGTAGATATTCTTTACTGTGAGGGTGGTAAGGCATTGGAACAGGTTGTCCAGAGATGTAGTGGATGCCCCATTCCTGGAAGCATTCAAGGCCAGACTGGATGAGGCCCTGAGCAATCTGGTCTACTGAATGACATTCCTGTCCGTGGCAGAGAGGTGATGATCACAAACTACGCCATGATTCTATCCTTTTAGAGGCTAGATCATTCTTTCATGTGACAAATTAGAAAAAAAGTAGATATGGGAAGAGAAGAACTAAATTTCTAGACAATTCTCTACAGTTTGTCTCTATACTCCATTACAATTGGGAATAAAATACAGTCCTCTTCCCTATCCTTCTTCACTCACCTTGGTGTCTCCATGTTGTTTCCCTCCTATGTTCTCGCCTCCTCCTCTTCTCTGACTAGAAGAAAAAAACCTGCACCCCTCTTTGGTTTGATTTTCTTCTTAAATATGTTATCACAGAGATGTTACCACCATCTCTAATTGGCCCAGGCTTGGCCAGAGGCATGTCCATCTTCAGACCCATCAGGGGCTTGCCCTGCCAGACATGGTGGAAGCTTCTAGCAGCTTCTCACAGAAGCCACCTCCATGGCCTCCCCGGTACCAAAAACCAGGCTGTGCAAAACCAGCATACCAACCTAACCTTCCCTGGCGCAGCTTTAGATTGTGTCCTCTTGTCCTGTCATTGGTTGCCTGGGAAAGAGGCTGACCCCCACCTGGCTACCCCGTCCTTTCAGGCAGCTGTAGAAAGTGAAAAGGTCACCTCAAGCCTCCTTTTCTCCAGGCTAAACACCACCAGCTGCCTCAGATGCTCCTCATAAGACTTGTTCTCCAGACTCTTCTCCAGCTTTGTTGCCCTTCTCTGGACATGCGCCAGCATCTCAACATCCTCCATAAATTGAGGGGCCCAGAACTGGACACAGCACTCAAGGTATGGCCTAACCAGTGCTGGGTACAGGGAAAGAATTAATTCCCTTGTCCTGCTGGCCACACTATTGCTGATACATTCCAGGATGCCATTGGCCTTCTTGGCCACCTGGGCACAGCTGGCTTGTGTTCAACTGGCTGCCAATCAGTAAGGTCATCTAGTCTAGTCTCCCTCTTTAATGTTACAGCTACAGCATGTTGCTAAGGGCTGTATTCAGTTGGTTTTTTAGTATCTTCAACGTCAAATTCTTTGGAAAAGCAATCCTTTTGGGTTTTACCTCACAGTAGAGTGGTCTTTTATATGCTTAATTGGAACCTGCTTTGCCCATTGCCTCTTCTCTAGCCACAAGGTACCAGTGAGAAGTGTCTGGGTCCATCTTTTGTACCAGATATCTAAATGCATGGATAAGATTCCTCTGTAACCTTTTCTTCCACAAGTTAAACAGCCTCCCTTTCAACTTCTTCTTGTATGAGTGATGCTTGAGACCATTTGTTATCTTCACGTCCCTTCATTGGACTCTTTCTGGTATGTAATCTCTGCTGATATATACTGAACTAAAGAGCTCTGTGTAATGCCTGAAAAATTTCTGTGCGATTTCTCCAAAAATCAAAATTTTAAATCCTGCTGATCAAATTTCAGGCAAAGAGTCTTGGCTTAGGCTATATGTCTTGTTTCTTTCACTTAGGAGGTTTTATGGAAATTGTTAATGGTATTTATCCTGAATCAGCTCAGGACAGGGTTAATTTTTGTGGTAGCCAGGAGGGGTCAGGGGAAGGCAATCTCTCCCAGGGAGAATGGCTTCCTTCCAGTGGAGCAAGAGTGGTGGATGGTGCAGTGGAGTAACACCGGTTTGGAGCTGGAGGGAGTGTTCGTATAATACTGGTTTGGAGCCAGAGGATGCTGTGGGGGAAGCGTGGCAGAGGGACCCATCCAGTATTGTCTGTTGGTGCTGTTTCCACAGTGACCAACAGAGTTTCTTTTCTTGGACCCTCTGTCTTTAGTATTGTTGCTGTTACTGTTAATTTTCTCATCTCATTGCTTTTTCCAGTAAATTGCTCTTATCTCAATCCATAGTCATTACATTTCATGCCTCCAATTCTCCTCTCCAGCCTACCACAGAGAAGAGAGGGAAGGTGGAAGAGAGTGAGTAAACAGCCGTGTGGTTTGGAGAGTCTCAGTGTGAGCACTAAATTGTGGATTACCATTCTTAAACCATGGCATATTTCTGCATAATTTATTAAAATTAAAATTAAAATTCCTGTCATGAAAAGAGATTACTTCCTTTTTTCAAGTCCTCTCCATCTGCAAGGACCTTTTTGCAGATCTGGTCAACCATTATTTGTAAAATGGTCAGCAGTTAAATATTCATATATTTACTTCTACCTTAGTTTTTACTCATGACTTGTCCTTTTCTTTCAGTTAATAAGTATCTGGTTTAAGGAGATCTTAGGCCTCTGACGCCATCTGGTAAAAATTGTGATTCACTGGAATATGGTATTTCTCCAAAATCCATCTTGAAAGGCAGCTCTTCCTGCATTTGTTTGTGCACTACCTTCACATTTTCTTCAAAATTATTCAAGTTACTTTCCAGATCCATATTTTACCAACCGTACATTGCTCAGGATTTATAAAAGTTAATATTTGCATCCTTTGAAATGACAGTTTTAATGTGTACTCAATCACTTCAACGACTACTAATATATGATATGCTGTCAGGGACTCAAACTTGTTTATGCATATCTAGATTTTGCCTTGTAAATAATAACATATTAATTAATACTTAATAGTACTTTTAGTTATTACCATAACCTCTAACAACATTTTTCTAATTTTTCTAACTTTTTTCTAATAACACTGTTCTGTTGAGTCTAAATCTGTTTCTTTTATATATTAACATTTTTATGTTCTTTCTTATGGAAAAACTACATCAGTCTTGACAAATACTAGCTAAATGTACTACAGTAGCCACCTGAAAATTCTTGAGACATTACTTAATTTTAGATTTCAGAAGAATTAAGCTGTATTAACGAAAGTTTTGCTGTTCAATAGCTTTGGTGAAATATGAAGCCAGATTTTCCGTAATGTTTTGTCTCTGAGTTAACTTATACATCTTTGACTGTACTCATGAGCAATCCTGGACTTCTATCTTAATTCTTAACTGTAATATCTTTCCAGATAACAGTCTTAGGATAATTATATAGTGAAAGAGATGCTGGTGTTTTACCCTTTTTTAAAAACACTACAGGGCCTAGCTTTGACACAATTTTAACTATGACTGCCTAATCGAAGCACAGTGGATATTAACCTGACATGCTTAACAGCAGAGGTGTATAAATTTCATAGCTTGTCTGGACACATTACATTATATAATTGCTTATCCTTAATTGGCTTGTATCATAGTGCAGAAACATTAAACAGAATTGAAGTTCAGTTCATTTTGGACAATTCATAGAAAGAGACTTCAGAATCTGGCCTTGATCATTGTGTACAAAAATAAAAAACCCAGAAGAGGTGATGAATAAAAATCAAAGCAAGCACCTCAGCACCCAACTGGACAGCAACAAATTTTTCTTTTCAGAAGACTAATGGCCACTCTCCTGTCTATGAAGACAGCCCTATTCTTAAGAAATGGTAGATTGGACAAGAAAATAAGTATTTATGAGAAGAAATTTGTTCAAGCCATGTGGCCTGGAAGAATTCTTTTTCCATTTATGCTTCATACAAGTCCAATTAGTTAGCTAACATCCTAAATTGCAGAATATCTAACAAATGGTGAACCATCAAAACTAGCCTATATTAAAACAGTGTTAAATGGATGAGACAGGCCTCTTTTTGTTTGCATGGGGAAGCAAGCTTTACACATTCACCCTAACAGAAACAAATAGTATTAATGAGTCTTAGGGAACAGACAGAGAGTGTCGGAGCTTCTAGTTGTTTTTAGACAGTTGGGACAGCTAGGGACGAGAGATCTCTGAGGTTAGGTCTTAGAGCATGTAGGTTATTACGAAGGGTGTGGATGCAGGGGCCCTGCTTGGAGCTGCCAGCTGCAGCTCGAAGCAGGCCAGAAAAGTAAGAGAGCAAGAGAAGCAAAGGTAAGAGCAAGAGAGAGTAAGGGCAAGAAGAAGTAGAAGTAGTAGTAGTGGTAGAAGTAGTAGGAGAAGAAAGAAAAGAAGCAGTAATAGTAGTAGAAGTAGGAAAAGTAGTGGAAGTTCTCGTTTACAATACAATAAATCTTCTTCTGTGTTGAATATTCTAATTTCCATTAACCA
>VWPU01010379.1:63743-143965 GCA_013398955.1 Callaeas wilsoni
CCAAGCTAGTCTGCTCTGACCCTTGGACCTGTCTGCAAGCAGAGGGTATTGTTCAACAAAGAGAGGATTACCTTCAGCCAGCCGTACCGTTGTTTTCCAGTTGTTCAGTAACTAAGGCTTAGTATCTCAAAGCTTGCTTTCATTTCAATCTCACTTATAGTTTCCCTATTCTCAGCATCTTTTGCCAGGCAATCATATTTACAAGGCTTTCCTGTTTTATCTTCCCCAACAAGAGAGGAAATAATTTTAATTGTTGCTTGAGTAAATTTTATCTGAGTATTCATTGTGGCAAAGGGCTGGAGATAAGTAGAAGTCATTAGTGAACTTAGATACAGGTTTATTCCTTCTTCAAATGGATAACTCATTAAAAAAATCTAATTTTTCTCAGATATTCTCTTCTACCTTTTTTCCTCACCCATGTCTCCACCAACATTAGGTGTGTGGGGTGGAAACCAAATTTGAACGTATTTATATGTTTAAATCAGTGGAAGCTGAATATGTTTTGACTTTTCAATACGATTATTAGTTTAACTAGTAGGCAACTGCCAAACACACACACACACACACACAATATGTCTATATCTATATCTATATCTATATCTATATCTATATCTATATCTATATCTATATCTATATCTATATCTATATCTATATGCATACAAAATTCCTGGACTAATATTGAACATGATTTTACATGGTCAAGAAAGTCATAGTGAGATATGAGATATCATAACTTCTTTGCAAGAAATGGTGCAATTTCAGATTAATTTAATAAGACCTAAGAAATGGCCTCCTAAACCTGGGAGAGCTTTATTTTAATGTGAAATTTTGCTTTGTGAAGAAATGCAAGTTTCTAATCAGTTTTTCATAAACTCACTTTAAAACACTTTAACAAAGCTAAACACATCGTAATGACATATTTAATGAAAATCAACAGGAAATCAAAAATGTTATGGAAAAATATTATTAAATATGAATATAAAAGGGAAGCTTCTGTCTATAAAACAAACAGTCCTTCTAGATTAAAACCTGAGAGCCAGGCTGCACTAATTCTATCAGCTGCCTTTCACACGGGAATTGAAAATAAGACAAAGCCCAGAAGCGCAGATATGCATACAATGCTGAGTTAATAAAGTTCGTTGATTACAAATGGAACTGTTCCAAGCTGGGAAAATTTGATAAATTGATAATTTAGTAGGAGTGTAGCTCTGCTTAAGAGGTTTCTGATGCAAGTGGTGATAGCATACCATTAATGTATTTCTCAGAAGTACAGCCTGAAGCCAGCAGTATTGTCAAAAATAATATATAGACCAAATATCAAATATCAACTAACAATGATAAATTGTTTCTGGAAAGATGATATCTTTTACATGGAGGTTGCTTTTTCAACAGTTGCAATTATTATAATTCTGAGAGTATACACAAAATTTAGAATATCAGTCTTCTACTGACACACCTGATTTGGAACTGTATTTTATAGTGCCTTCTCCTTACCATTCTCTTGTATATTTATTCTTAGTAGCATATAATCTTAGAAAGACTAGATTTAATTGAAAACGGAATGAAATGTTCCTTCTTGGCATAAAAATGTACTAAAATATTTTAAAATAGACGCAAAAAGGAAAAGATATTGAAAAAAGACACAAAATACCTTTTAAAGTGCTGTAGACAAGTGAAAACCCAAGTGCTATTGAATTTTATTATTCTAGTCACTTACTATCCACTGCAGTGAAAAGATTTATGTGAAAGTTAGATTTAAACTTGTTAAATGAAAGCTGTCATACGTAGTATTTTTGTTTTCCTTAAAGACCAGAAAAGCATTTTTTTCCAACTTGAATTTGGTACATAATTCTTTTTTTCCTGAAAGTTTCAGAGAAATTCATTGCATTCCCCTCCTCCGGCACTTCCATCACATATACTAAATATGGCCGGGTTTCATAATTCAGGTAAATTTCCAGTTAGGACTTCATCAATTTTGCTAATAAAAACAAATGCCAGCTTTTCCTTGAGCATTAGTCAGTGTTGTGTTCAGAAGAGGTTAACCTATAAATAGAACAACTGTTGTAACCAGCTTCATTTCATAGATGAGCAAAGATAGCTGGGGCTAAAATTAGAGGAAAAGGAGAGGTTGTATTCACATCCTAAGAGAAGTTCATTGTAGCTTAATTGTAACATTAATGCACACCTCCATCCCAAAGTTACCCATCTCCAAGGTATGACCACCCCTCACTTGGCATGTGCTCTATATTTTATTGAGCAACCAGTAACAAAAGTATGTATGATGAGTAAATCAAGCTATATCTAAATATAAAGAACTAGCAAAAGTTAAGTTGAGAATGGGGGAAAAGTTAGGGAAGACTAATTGTAACTGCTGGAATCAGTCATCAACCTGTCTTCTTTCCCATAGGGATGCCACCTGGGTAAGAACCATACTCTGCGCGTGCTGAGTGCTTTCAGTGGGGATCGAAGCTTGTCTGTATATTGCTTTGAACTAGTTTTTGCAGTTAGATACTGTCTCTGGCAATCCTCAAATCTTAACCTGTCACAATTCTCCATTAATAAAGAGTGTGAATTGTTGGTGTGAGCCCTTCACAGGCACTGGCAGCTGCTGTGAGCAGGTAACATTCTGGAATAAAGTGGGAAGACCTGCTGGTGGGTCATAAAGCAGGAAGACCCGCTGAGGCATCTCCCTTGTGCTATCAGCGTGTCCCTTAACAAGTCAGTCCAATTGTCCTGCAATTCAGAGAAAGTGTTCAGGGGAGGGTCCCCCTATTGGAATGCTGACAGACTGGCTGGGCACAAGGGTCTTGGCTTTCCTGAGGCACTGACCGACAAATCAAATATTATGGGCCAAGAAAATCTCCCATTTTCATGTAGAAATAGAAAAAGTTATGTCCTGGAAATTGCAGAAAAAGAGTAGGTAGCGTTAGGTTTGGATAGGGAGTTAGAACATGTGTGGTGAGGACATGGCAAAAACAGTACAGAAAAACCAGGAAAAAACCATATGTGAGCAATAAAGGGTAGTAAGGGGGGATTTATACTCATATGGGTCTCTGAAAAAGAGTATTTTGAGGATGTATGATTACACTGGTTTGTAAGAACAGGGATGACTTTGCTTTTCCTTCTTTCGTACCCTCTATTCACTTATCCTTGTTACACACAACTGACTTCATGCCTGCAGCTTAATTATCATTTATCAAAACTCCCAAGAAGTGCTCTCTTCTAGTATATAATACAGGAGCAGTGTCTCAAGAGACTTACTGTTTTTATTTTTCTTTGAAGCTACCTATTGTCTTACAGTAGTGTGCCATGTCAAATCTAAATGGACAACTCCCAAGCTTCCATTCAGGATTACCAAGAAATTATACTATTGTCATCAACATGGCTTTCAGGTTAGTTTGCCTGTTCTTACTCCATGATGCATCTCCTTGCATGGCAGGTCTCTTGCCTTTACCTGCAAAGGAACCACAGCATAGAAAGTGGAATCTTAGGCTGGGAGTTAGAGACCATCACCTACAATTATCAGTCACACTACATATGTCTATCTCTAGGAAGCTGACTTCACTTCATCTGTGTCTTTGACCAGCATCTTAAATCAAGACTTTTAAATAACAGAATATATGCAATGGATTTATTCTAATCTACCCCCTCAGCTAAATTTTCCTCTTAATTGTCAAAAATTAAGATCTTACACTGTATAAGCTGGTTTTCTTGTTTTAGCCTGCAGTAGTACCCTGGTTTCCATTATTGTGCCCCTCATTTTATGTTGCTCACAAAGTGGTTTTGGTGCTTGGGAAATACATTACTTTTTGAGGAAATTTAAATACTTGCTAAATAATTTCCACCTTAAAATGCAGCAGTAATAGTCTGAACCAGTGAGTGATGCCTGAATAGCTCTGGAACACAGGCATGGTGGGATCATGTTGAAACTAAATAAGGTAGTCCAAAGCAAAGCTGCAGAATATCGTGGAGTGCTGAACACTATCTCTAGTTGTAGAGATCTCACTACAAACTACTTTAACCTTTTGATTTGCTTTTTTTTCCACCAGTCTACTTGCTAATATTCAGAAAACAAAGATCTCTCTGAGGGTCTAGTATCTTTAGTTTCTAGTATTATTCTTCAAGCTCATTAATTCCATGATGATAGAAGTCTTTGAGATACTAATATTGTCAGATAATGCATTAGACAATTGCTGATTTTTTAATTCAGAGATCTTTAGCGAAGTTTTGTAGTGTCACACATTACCTTCCAGGAAATCCAACAGTCTGTCAAAGAGTTTCTGCTGTGGTTTGGATGGTTCAACAAATTTAGCTCCAATAGCAGTAATTACTGACCTAGTGTCTTTATCTCTTGCTGACCTAATGTCTTTATCTCATTATTGAAATTGAACTTATTTTTTTATTAGCAGTCTTATTCAAGCACATGTGTCATTCAGATAGAGATCTAATTTCAAAATTTGATATCTCTTCACATTTACATTTCAAGACCTTAGTCACCTATTTCTTCCATTAGATATACTTACATTTGGAAGTAGTTCTGTCGACTGTCGTATTTTTTATTAAGGAAAATTCCTTTTGCTTCATAATACCATTGTGAGCAGCCTGGTCAGACACAAAACTAATTTTCTCTGTGCTTGTTTTAATCTCTGTTACTAGAAGGAAAACTCAAAATTTTGCTTTTAAAATCACAGAAATTATATTTGCTGACATCTACAAATAAGGAATTTTTTAGAGGATTTCTGATACAGATGCAGAAAGATGAAGAATAAGTGTCAATTGGATGCACAATGCAGTAAGTTTGCAGTTTGATACTAAGCAGATACTGTATTTAATTTATTAGTTTTTAATGAGGTACAATTTTCTAATTGATATGGGTCTATCCTTTGATATAAACACATACAAAAATGTAGGCATTAGAAAACAAAGATAGTAAATATTTTCAAGGTACTTATTTCCAAACTGTATGTTTTTATGGATCACATCAAAACGTGATATGCTTAGAGCTCACAACCCATGACAATGAACATAGATAATACTAAGATACGCTTTTCTTCTTGGAGTACTTATCTGAATCTAAAATAGGTGTGAAACCAACCTCATAGCCCCCCTCCTTCCAAGACTACGTCAGTGCTAAAGCAGAATCATAGACTCACTTAGGTTGCAAAAGACTTTTAATCAAGTCCAACTATAAACCTAACACTGTCAAGTTCACCATAAACCTTGTCCTCAGTACCACACTCACACATCTTTTAAATACCTCCAGGGATGGTGACTCAGCTATTTTCCTGGATAGCTTGTTACAATGCCTGAAAATCCTATCAGTGATGAATTTTTTTTCCTAATATCCAAGTTAAACCTCCTCTGACATGACTTAGGGAGTCATTTTCTCTCATTGTGTCACTGGGAGGAGTCACCCCTCACCTGGGAGAAGAGACCCCACCTTGCTACAACTTCCTTTGGTAGTTGTAGACATTCCTCTGAGGCTCCTTTTCTCCAGGCTACACTAAAACAATTGCCTCAGCTGCCCCTCACAGGGCTTGGGCTCCGCTGCCCTTCTCTGGACTCACTCCAGCACTTCAGTCTTCGTTGTAGTGAGGGTCCCAGAACTAAACACAATGAAAAAGAAGAAAGGGCTTGCTGAATTGCAGCAGTAAATACTCTCAGGTTTAGAAGAGAGGTACTATGGAACTACATACTTACCTACACAGTGTGTGAAGTACGTTTTGCAGTGAATAGGGAGGCTTGTGCTTTTGTGTTTATGTGATTACCCCGTTTGCTGAGGTCTCATTTTACTGCTGTTAGACTTAACAAAATTTCATTACACCTAAAAGTGTAGAAGTTTTCAGTTTCTAGAAAAAGCACAGTAAGACAACATTGAAATGGTAAAGTCTTTGTTGCTTATTTTGCAAGTGTTTGATCTATGTGTGCAGCAGACATTATTATTTTTACAGTACATTAATGGTCTTTTATAAGCCAGTACATTCTTTTCATATTTTCTTTTATTGCATATTAATATTCCCCACCTTTTCCCCCACACAATCCATTTTATTCCAAATGTTCTGAACTATGAGTTTCTGTCTGTTGCCTGTAAGATAATCACGTTTCTTGTCGCTCTCTTTTTTGCACATTTGGTTCCACAAACTACCAGCAGACATGTATTTGCTCCATTTTTAACTTAACTCCTACAATCTTGACCTTTACTTCTATTGAACTTTAAAGTTTGCAGATTCTATTTCAGATCTGAAGAAGGCATGGTAGTAAAAAAAATTCCAACAATACCAAATTATTCTAGTAAAATATATTATTTCCAAGTACATAGCTTGTCCTGACTTCTTGCCCCTCTGAGGTAAACGAATATTAACATTTATTTTTCTTTCGGTTATAAAAAAAAGTAGCAAAACATGTTTTTGCTACACACTCAAGTTTTTGTGACGTGTTGACTTCACTAAATGCTCTGAGATGAATTGCCATATCTAAGGCAGATAGAGGCAAGTTAATACAAAATGTTTTCCCATTCCACTACATATGTAAGACTTAAATGTGAATATGAAAATATTATTAAGCCAATAATGCATCACTTCCTTGTCTATATAACTTCAGTGATACAGAAATTGAAAAGTCCTTATATATATTAGCACTGTATCATGCGACTAGGCAGTGAATAGAAAGCACATGGTCCACAAAGTGATTTATTTATTAAATGTAATTTTAATGCCAACATGATATGTATGCTGTCACACGGGTTCTTGATGATCAGCTTAGTCAAGAATATTTAAGTTTCTTGATGGCATCAAATTACAAACAATGCCACAAAACAGGGTTCGTCAAAATTGTGTAACATTTCTTTGATACTTTTTTCAAAAGCATTCAAAGTTTCTAGCAGATGACTTTATGTACCAGTGAGATGAGTTCCCGTGAAAAACCTCCATATATTTATCTATTTCTATTACTGAAAAGCATATATCCAATCTGAAGGCTACCTGTCTGCTATTCCACTCTGGCATTTTCCAAAAATAAAACATCCCATTCATTTTCACCTGTAGAAAGTACTAGATAGAAGAAATGCAAACATAATTCCAGCTTTATATCTTTGTCATCATGAAAAAACTCAAGAAGAACTTGAAAATAGTTATAAAGAGCCGTATTTATGATGTCTTTATAACAAAAGCACATGGCAGAAAATAAATTTGTGACAAAACTCAGAGAGGTAAGGAAATAGATATTTCTTCTTTAATAAAAAAAATGAGTTGGCAGTTTGCCAGTAGATACAATGCATTTCTATAATTTAACAAATAATCTAAAAGGAAAATGCAAAAGACAAATAAGAACAGTCACACTGCATAATATAAGAAGTTCCTCATTGAATCCTTTAGTTAATTTTCTCATTTCATCCACAAGAAACACCTGTCAAAGTCAATCAATGCAGTGCTGCCTGTTTGCTGAAGCAGTGCCTGTTCCTAACAGTTATATATAAGCCAGCCAGAAGTAGATGGTCTGTTAATTTCCTGGACTTGGTATCTTATGACAGAAGAATATAAATTTCAAAAATAATTACTATCAGGTTAAGTGGAAGGCTCATTCCATTTATTAGATAAATATGTCAATGCATTTCTCTTCAGTAAGGCACAGTAATTGAGTAGCATAATAATAAATGTTTAAGTCTCTATTCCAAATCAGGACTCCTTTTAATTTAGCTGACATTCCACTGAGCAATTTGCCTGTTTTAGTAGGCATATTATTAAGTATAAGTTTAGAAAAGTTTTGCATTTATCTATATATCAATCTAATCAAATCTCACTGCATCATTAGGTTTACTGTAAGAAAATAATTTAAGGACTACAGTATATTATTATAACAGTCTAATTACTGCATAGTTAAGGTCATGCCTTTACTTACTGGAATAGTTCTGGGAGCTACTTTAGACAGTTAAGTTTATGTAATCAATAAGACATTTTAGAATGTGCCTATTGAACATGCGTTATCCTCAGCATCATCTATGTACTCTATCGTGGTACTGCATTCACAGAAAAAATGTAAAAAATTTTTTTCTGTAGAATATGCCTGAAAACCAACATAAAACATGAAATTGTGATAATTTATGTAGTAACTTCATGAAAAATAGAAGGAAAAGAAAGCTAACAATAAACATAATGCACTGAGCTATGAAAAAAGGTCTAGTAAGAGGTTTTTCTCATATTTTTACAATGGAGGAAATACAAAATTTATGTCAAAAATAACAAGGAAAAATATGTAATGCAAATTTTGTAGGACTCATGATGAGAATATGTGGCTACTCTGACCTTCATTTCTGGTACAGATAATTGTTTAAATCTACCTCCCAGATAATACTTAATTTTTATCTTTAATTTTTTTCCTTCTTTATATAGTACTTATAAATCACTGCTTAATTTTCTTGAAGTGATATAGATTAAAATTTATACATTTATGGACCAAAAACCCCTTTTTACAAAGTATATAACTTATTTATTTCTGGTTTAATTAAACATACTAGAGCCATAAGCCAAGGAGAATAGTAAATAAATGGGTTTAGTAATCAAAGTTGAAATGAAAGAATGAAGGTGAGGAGAGATAATTGCACTTGTTCTCTGTTTAACTGATAAGGAACTTTCTAGAACAGTAGATGGATCAGCTCCATCTCCCAAGGCTTGGGAAATAAAGAGGCATTTGAGTAGACAAAATGTTAGCGAGTAGGAGGGGCTGATGTTCATGTAGTTAAAGTATTGACTTACTGTATACATGGAAATTCTGTGGATGGATTTGCAGCTTTTGCCAAGCCAAATCTTGAAAAACAGGTTTCATATCAGGAAAAGTAAGGGCTTTTTAACTCTGGATTGAAAAGGGAAAATACCTAGTGTTGACTGGAGCGGCTCTTGCTTTGCATGCAGGATAGGCCAGAGGACTTTAGGTATTGTCAAAGCTGCACAGCTGAATTCCAAAAAGAATATCAAGTATTCAGTAGTTCTGTATCTACCCAGTCATTACCCAAGAAATTAGTATTCTTTTACAAGATGAACTGTTACCATAGTTAAATAGAGGAATTTTAGAATAACTTTAGACTAAGTATATTGTTTTTTCTTTAAATAACATGAGTCTTCTAAACTTAAGACAGTGTACATGAGAAATACTGAAATTGCTTCATGCATCTGATGACTTTGAACATTTTGTCTGACATATCTTTGAAATGTCATTCCCTATATAATGATTAGCAGGATATTTCTCATTTATACCACAGTGGATTTGGATAATTCAAACTGATTAATGCCTTGTAGCTGTAGAACCATATTTTTTATTAAATAACAGATATTGCTTGGATTTGAGTTATAACACTGAATTACTCTCCTATAGTGATGCTTCTAGAAAAATATGGTGGGTTCATATGTTCAGCATCGAATAAATCAACATGTGAATATTTAATTAGCTGTTAACTTGAGTGTTGACTTATCAGTACAGACAATGAATGCTTTAATATTTGCACAGTGCACATAGCAAGGCTGAGTCTAAGCTATTCTGGTTTTATTCATGGATAGGTGAGCCTAAACCTGCAACAGCTAGTTCAGTTTTGATAGTGATTTTGACTATGCTTAAAAAATACGAGGGCACACGTTTAATTTTCTGTCTGGTGCACGTGTTCTTGGCCTCATTCTTTGGAGCAAGAATTGTTACTTTATATACAGTGATAGTGATGCTGGAATATCTGTACTTTAAATTATACTGAAGTTTGGTCTAGTAATAGTTTCACCCACTCATTAACTTGAAAAAAAACCTCAAAAATCAAATAACAAACCAACAAAACTTTAGAGCATTGATTTCCTATTATCAAATTTTCAAGAAGAATCTGTTTCTATTTGAAATAGTATTTCTTGTGACAGTACATTGCATTAATTTTCTTAAATGTGTGTGTGTGTGTGTGTATATACACATATAGGTAATGTTAGGTAATGTTTTAACCCTAGCTGGCAGCTAAGTACTCACTCCCACTATAATCCAATGCAGCAGAGTTGGAAAGGAAAGGTAAAGTTCATGGGTTCCAGCACAATGCACCCAATGGATGATTTATTTTTTCTTTATCTTGATGGCACTAAAATATATGCAAATTATTAGATATGGAGGTTCTTAATATAATGAGCAAATTCCTACAAAATTCATTCCATTTAATTACTTGGAATGGAAAAAGCTTTTTACAATAAATGGTTGAGTTCTTTCTCATGTTCAAAATATAGCTCTCTAAAACTGGTGAGAGCTGTTACAGTTGCAGACTATTTAAAATTTTACCTTCATTAATATCTCAGTTGGGATCAAGAGTGCATTTTCAAGCATTTCTCACCAGTGTTTCCAGTTAAGACACTCTGCGTCTTAGGTAATTTTCAAGTTCATGGTCTCAAAAAAGAAAATACATTGCTGCAGGAGTGTCTTTAACGCCCAGCAGTTGACAGCAGAGGCTTTTACTAGCTAATGTAGACATAAGGATCATTAAGGTGTCAGAATTCCAGTTCCACCTTACACAATTTAATTCAGCTGTTTCCTTTTTTGGGTACTGTCCTGCTTTTTATGATTATATAATTCCAGCTGTGTTTTGACTAAATGAGCTGTAGTAGGCTTTTGACATCAACAGGAGTAGTACAACGTGTTCCTGTTTTAAGTATTTTAGAGGAAAAGCAGCACTAGCAGCAACCTGAATTCTTGTGTTCAGACTGAATAACTGTAGGCAGGTACTTATTAGTCAACAAAGGATCTGAATTGAGCCTGACAAGATGTCAGTACACCTACTGACCTACAGTGTGTTTATCTTAATATTGTTATTTTCCTTTACACGCTATGGGAAAAGATCCATACTCTTCTCACAATGATTTATCCAGTACAAGAGAATTTATACTTGTTTCACATGAAATAGTTTTGGCAGCAGGGGCACAAAATGCATCATAAAATGACAAAGACCAGTACCTGCAATGTCTAAAATATGTCATAAGCTTGCTAGCCTTATTTTGCCATTCCTAGAATAGATCTTGAGGGCTGTGGTGAAAGTTCTTTCTGACAAACATCTCTTGCTGCTTGCAGTGACCTTTCTATAGAAAAGTGAGATTATTTATTACATGATATGAAGGATTCTAATTGGTGAATTTAAGAGCATATATATCTGCTGCTTTTTTCATATAGTTTAAAAATTTCTGCAGACAGATTTTTTGGAGGGGCCAAGCAGTATTTGTTTGTTAGCTGCCTGCAGTTGTTTCATAATAACACAATATTGGACTCGGTGTTCACAGGAACGAAGGCTTTCAGTTTTAAGCATGAAGGATGTGGTGAGTAAGCAAAGAGGAGGGGAAGGGTATGCTCTAAGGGAAAGGTCAGCAGCTTTCAAGCTTTTTACACTACACCAGACATGGTTTAAGCAGCCACAATAGCATATTGCACAAAGGGTTGAAAATGTGTAAAATGGTGTCATGATCCAGTACTTCTGTGTTTTAAATTGTGTATGGCTAATTACTGCACAGTTCCTCTTCTTTTACTACCTCTAAGTTTTTTAATGACTTCGGCTTGCTGATCTTCTGTTCTTCCTTTCTGATCTGATCAGATATGAAGCAGAAACATGTAGTTTATACTAGTGTGCTAAATATCAAAATTCATGGGTGCATATCTTGCTGATCAACAGCAACAATAATACAATAATAGAATAAACAATAATATAATACATTAATAGAACAATAATAGAACAAACAAACTAACAAAAAAAATCCCACCCTCCTCTATTTTAGAAAAACCCAACAAACAGCATCTTATTTGGCTGTATGGAAATACAAAGCAACTTATTAAAAATTGTTTGACATCCAATGGTCAGTTCTGTTCCTGTATTGTAAAATTCTTCTCTCTCTTTTCCTCACTCTATTATCATAGAAGGCTTGATTGCTTCAGAAATAAATATTAAAAAACAAAATCAGGAAGAGAAAAGAATTGTAGTCTTGTTCTAAAACTTTTAGGACGTTAATTCACACTCGTCTAAAGTATATTCATTGTGCCATTGAACTTGAGAAATTTCACAGAAATGTTGTAAAATGTGTACCACTCTGCCTCTACCAGAGAAGTATGTAGTGTCAGGTTTCCAGTCTATTGAGTTTCTGCTGTTTAGGTATTCTCTTCTTGTCAATCTGGACTCCCACTGTTGCTCGTTGTATAATCAGGTACATTTTTATTAGTGTGTCTGCAAATTCCAAGGTTACAGAATTCCCAATTGGATGCAAAACACTCTGCTTACTGTCAAAAAGACATTTGCAAAAGCTGTATAAGGGTTGCAGCCTGTGCTTAGTCATACTGGTATAGAAAAGTCTTGGTTCCAAATTGCTCATTCTCTTTCTTACAGCTCAGAATACCGCATTTTAATTTGAGCAATCTGGCATTAGCAAGAAGTAATGATATTGGAAACAAGAAATCACTTATTTGTTAAACCAAACCACTACCAGCTTTTGCCCCTTTTGAAGCTACTTCATTAACTTTCAAACTACACGTTATGTGAAGTCCATAAAAGGTATCTTTTTCTGCTAAGGCTCAGCTGGTTCTTATGAAATCCACCTAGAAGCATATTAAGCAAGGCCTCCACAGAAAGTTATTAAGGGCTGTGTAAAACTCTGTTGTCCTCAAAGAGATGTCCTTCATGCACTGGAAAATACAATGCCAATACTGCAGTCTTCTGGGGAAAAAAAAAATAAAAAGAAAGGGGATGAGGATGCTTATTGGTTTTCACTTTTCCTTAATTAGTCATGGAATTATGTAAAGACAGGAAGAGTCTTAATATTGAAAGTACACAGGGCCTTAATTATGCTTAGATTCTGCCTACAGAACAAAAAAATGTCTCTACAGTAGTTTTTTGCTTTTTGTCTCTGTGTTGTGGCTACACAGCAGTCAAAGTATACAGGAGGAGAGGTCATAAGAGGTCAAAAAGACTTCTTCTGTGCCCTTTTTAAGACAGCTAATAGTCTATTAAAAATATCTTGCTGGAGATATCTCATGTGTTCTTGCTTTTGAATTGATTTTTCTCAGACGAAACAATTGGCTTTGCTACTACAAGGTCCATGCATTCCTTTCCCTCCCCTAGCTCTTGGTCGATGACCTGTCTTCTTTTGATTCTTTCTGTTGTACATCACAAAGCTGAGAAGAATGTATCTATAAGTTGAAAGCTAGTGTTATTTTGTCACTTGCTCATGCTTTGTGCTTTTCAGAAAACTGGATAGCATGACCAAATGTTATACTTAATACATATAACACTCTGAACACAAAAAGAATAAAAGCCAAAAAATAGTCTGCCACTCAAAAAATTGTTTACAACTGACTCTCAGCCTAATTCCTCAGTGATAGCTAGAAATTTTTTTTGTATCTTGAGATATATTTTTAAAACTGCTATACTTTCAAGTCTGTACTTTTCTCTGGTATCTTTTTAATGTACAAAGATATATTAAAACTTCAGTATATTATGCACTAGAAAACATAATTGCATCAGCTCATATAAACGAATAAAAGTAATGAAAATTTCTTTTACAGAGGGAGAGGTAATCCTACTTATGACAAAACCATGTCTGAAACAGAAGAGCAGTGACACCAGTAGCATAGACAGAAGATGCTGTGTAGCTCCCATCCCCTTAGGAATGGCACATAAAACACTGCAAGTCTAATTAGATCTCCAGAGAGTAGAAAAGCCCATTTGACAGTCAATTTAAAGACAGCAGTGCCAGAGCACTTTTATTTCCCTAGACTTAGAATCTGAGTTATCTTTGCATGAGGTGTGTGAATGTAGAATATGATATTTACAGAAAGTCAGTACCGATGTGCTTCACAGTGTTTTGAAAATGATGCCTGTCTTTTTATCATTTGTTTTAGCAGATGAAAGACAAGAAAACACCATGAAAGTCTAGGAAGGAAATATATGGCTACCCACTATCAAAAGTAATTTGTTTGTGACCTTACTTGCACAAACGGGTGATTTTAATGTATAGCTCATACACGTTCTCAATACTAATGCTCAAGAAACATTTTTACTCTGTGACATATATATGTACATTTATAACGTATTTTAACACTGAACTAATTTGAAAATTTCCCTTTCCTTTTTACAGTTGAGGTTTCTGACAAGCATAAAATGAGTCCCTTATATCATAGTTAAATTAAACATATATTTATTATAAAGTTTGTGTTTGGTTTATCACCAGTTGCTAAAATAGAGTACTTTGAGTCAGTTACTGTTTGCATAAATGTAGATGCTTTGTGATAAAAAAAAAACTTGAAAATTTTAACTATTTGACTGAAATGTGACATTTTGGCATTGCTGGTTTTGTTTTATTTAATTTCATCTAACTTCAAGGAGCAGTGGGACTGAAGGAATAAGAGAAGGATCATCTGAACACAGGAAAATTTGGGCTGAGAATGAGCTCAGCCTGGGTGAGGAAGGCTTCATTTCATGTCATCTGCAAACTTTATTAACATTTGCTTTATAACATTCCATTCTTCAGGTCGTTGTTAGGAAGATCGCTGAGTCTGATCCAGTGAAGTTGGGAACCATGAAACTGGAGAAGACAAACGTTATGAACATGCACTGCCTAGGATCTGGAAGTGTGGCCCTTCTCAGTGCTGATGATGTGATGATTAGTAGATGATGATCTCAGTGCTTATGATTAGTAGAAAAGTTTTTTCCCTCCCTTTCTATTAATCTCTGTATTTGTTTTATTAGTCTCAGATCTAAACAAAGTAAAGTTATGGACTGACTTATCTGTTGTACTAAAACACCTTTAAGGTGAAAAGAACTTTAGATGGAGAGAAGATAAGCCTGTAATTTTTCAGAGATAGACTAACCCACAGTGGACCATTAGGTTTACTACTTAGATAGGTGAGCATTCTCCAAGACGATGATATTTTGAGTTCAGCAAATTGTTAAAAATTTAGTAGTAAACATAATGCACCACTGTAATGGTCCATCTAACCTGTTTCTGATAGCAACATGATGCCTAACACAGTATAGTGAAACAGGAAGAACACAGTATAGTGAAACAGGAAGAACATAAATAGCTTCTTTCCCCAGTACTCTTATGTAGTCCTATCATTCTGGTTACACGTAGAGATTCTACACTCCTTCTTATTTTTAATGCATCCCCTTGTGCTGTTGTCAGATTTTAGCATTTGCATCTTCCTACTGCAAGGAGTTCCTTAGCTTTTTGACACATTTTGAAGAGATCCTTCTGCACTGCTTTGTCCTAACCTGATTTCTCCTTTCATATGGGAAGATCTATTACTTGTTTTGGAAGAAATGGAGGAAAATATATCCCTCTCTGCGCTGCTGATTATTTTAATAACATCTGTCTTGGCCCGCCTATCTGTGTGTGAGGTAGGTATAACATCATACCAATGCTGTTTTAGTGTTTCCTGAGTATGATTCCTGATTTTGAGTCTGCAGATAGTTCATGACAAAGAGCATTTGTTTTTGAGAGATTTTTCAAAACATTTCTCTGCTTAAAATGAAACTCTATAGGCAAGAAGAATTAACTTTGGAATTTGTGTCAGATGTGGCATATGATTTAGTCAATAAAACTGGAAAAACTTAGAAATAATGAATAGCCTAATTTCGGCTTCTTCAAAAGTACACATATTTGGAGGTTATCCATAGGGTCCACTCAGACTTGGAGACGAAGAGTTCTATTTTTCAGATATTTCACAGGTAACTGATTAAGGTTTGAGAAGATGGTGTGTCTACTTGACGTCCATGTGGTAGGATAGGTCTGCGTAAGTGATAATAAAAAAGCAGCTTTGCTCTGATGCCAGGTTCATCTGGCCTTGAGATGATGCTCTTGCAGAACTGCCTGTCTGTAGATCTTGATTTCAGAGTTCTCTTTTAGTTGGACAAGACATCCCTAACTATTGAGCTGATTTAAATATGAATAGCAGCAAAACTTATGTCTTCCTCCATTTGGACTGTAAATTATTGTTATAATGTATTACAAATGTATGCCTTTCCTTTTCCTCTATCTAAAGAAATTATTAAAGATTGAAGACAAAGTTGCAATTTAAATTTTAATCTTAAATGTTTTCTAAAACTGAGATTTTTAAATTTTTGAGTTGAACTGAAATTTTTCAGCTGGACTGTGTAGACCTCAGGCCAGATTTGGAAAACAAGTGATCCTGATGCAGAGAAAAAATAGTTATCAAAATAGTTTTTGAAATAATATCTTAACTGAAGTTAACTATAATAAAGGAAATAAAAAATAATTTCAATGTCAATAAGGTAGGGTAAATAAATACATAGATATAGGTAATTGCTATAAATTCTTTGATTCAAATAATAAAATAAAGGATTGCCTAACATTGGTAAAAATTGGTAACATTTAAATTACATTCTTAGGGAATCTGCCAGGTGGGAGTATTTATGTAAGACTGAGTTTGCAACCAGAACTGGAGTTTCTCTTTTGTTCCACTCACATGAATAGAAGTGTATTCTATCTTAAGACAAATAGTTATATCTTGTTTGTTATTTGTAGTCAGACTGTTTTGATCAAGTGTTGATTCATTCTTTGCTTCTGCTACATTCCTTTACAAATGCCTGATATTTTAGTTCAGGCTTCATGACTTAGCCTAATTTGTGCCAAGGGATGACCTGTTCTTTGTAGCTTTTAAAAAATAAACTTCTTAAAGTTCTTAAATTATGTTTTATAGAGTTTATTACTGAAAAGCTGAGAGGTTAAATAACATATTACTGAAAGACAACTTCTGCAAAGTACAGCAGATTGCTGGGCTTGAAGAAGGTGAATGGACTTCTAAAGCTCTGAATGAAATTTCTTAGCAATATTTTGAAGTATCTTCATTCATCAATACATTTTAATTCTAATAACTTAAAATGGTGTTATATGAGGCCAAATTCATACATGCCCTTGTTCCTTCTACAAACAGTGTTGAAGAACAACAAAAAAACCTGCAGAAATCTCCCCAACAATCAGAAAATATTTGTAGCTATTGTACCAGCACTGGCTGTAACAGCAATTACGCAATTCTTAGTACAATCTTACATTTTCCTCTGACTTGTTTTAACAAGCATGCTGAGAATTTAGTTTAGTAATAACTAAAACATTCGCTTCATTTCTTCTAGGACATGACTAGTGTCTGTTTTACATCATATACTCCATATTTGTCCTTTTGCTTCTCAGGACTTGCAATAGACTTTGCAATCATATCTGCCTGGAATTAAATTCTAGGTTGTTCTCAGGCCTGAATTTCTAAAAGAGACAGCAGAAAGGCTGCAAAGGAGAGGAGAAGAGGGCAGGGGAAGGAAGCAAAGATCAGACTTCACTGAGGCGGTGGGTGATTTTTTAATAAAATATTGTAACTGTGTAACATTTTCTAGAGAGCTATTCTGAACACCGGATTAGGCTAGGCAAAATCGCAACAAACACACAGCCCCTAAACAGGCTTTATAGTCTGCAGGTTTGCACTTATATTGTACTGTCAATAGGGACAGTTTTTCTAAAATGTATCACAAGTATAATAAAAATTGGTTTCTTCAACAATTGGCACTCAAACTCTGTCGGCTCAATTAAACACATTAGCTCATATAACAAGTTGATTATTTGTGCTGTGATCCATCTTATTTTCAAAGCTAGATCTACATGATCAAATAAGATTGTCTTTGCAAAATAAGGTTCCTTTTGTTTTTTACTCACAAGAGACCAAAAGCAAATCTGAAAGTTTATAAAACATTAATATCTTGTAACAGTAAGAAAGTACTCAAAGAGAAGCTATTACAGTACCAGGAAAATCAAAACTCTAGAATTCTAACTTCCTTGGCTCTTTTACTTCCAGCCTCCAAAGTGCCTGATGTTTTAATGAAAACATATTATGTTTCTAAAAAGTAAATAATGTTTAGAGCAATTATTTCAAACATAAATTTTTGAAATCTTCAATTACTTGGCCAGAATCTGGTAAAAACTAGAAGCTGAACAATGGGATTACTTACTTAACTTAGAGTAACGCCAAGTGCAGTTTATGAATCAATGCCAATTTTCAGTAGCAGGACAGTAATTAGCGAACATTATATTGTTAATTATTCTGTGCACATTCTATTCATCCAGAATTAAATTAAAAGGAAGGCATCCTGTGTTTCATAATTATTTTCTATTTGATCATACAATCAAAACTGAAATTAGATTTTCTCATTTTGTTGCTCTGAGATGTACCAGCTTGGAAAAATATCGCTCTTACTACCATCTAAAGGTAACACACCTGTGATACAAAATATTACTAAAATCAAACTGATTAATATGAAATAATTCCCATATTTTTTCTTAGTTGTTATTTTAGCAGTGCTATAGGTAATGTCAAGTCCACTAATCCATCTAATGTCTCTGCGAGTAAACTCAATATAAAATGGAAACAGTTTACCTGTTGAGTTGATGCCTCTGCAGCTTCGTTTGTTGGAAGTGAGTGCACTTCCTTGTCGTCTTTGCCTCCCAGCCTGTACAGTGAAGGAACCCTGTGTGGTATCCTGGATCTGCTGACAAGTCATGAATTAGACAGCAGGAATCTATAAACTTGTCTGCCTTTTCTGTAGATCATTGTTGTTTTTGTATACAATCACAAAACAGCAGTTTGGGACAGTGTAAGAATGGAAACGAACTTAAAAATATATGTGTATATGTATTCATATTTATTTGTATATACTGATGGATCATGTATTACAGACTCCTTATCTCCTCTAATGAACACTTAATACATCAATTCAGTTGACTGAGATGAAACACATCAGCAAAAAATCCTTTTCTCCACAAAAAGATACTTCCTAGGTTTGCGCAGAAAATATTTTAGAAAAAAAGATATTAAAAATGCTGGAATACCAGTTAAAATTGGACACAATTCTCTGTTACTCTAGTTTTACACTGACATAATTTTTCAAATGTCAGTGAATTAATGCAGCATGAAAACAAAACAATAAAATAGAGATTTAACACTGATTCTACGTAGTCGTTTCCAGTGATGTATTGTCAGTGAATTTGGCCAATAATTTCACAAAGTAAAGGGCCAGCTGATTGCTGTGTTGCTAACATTCATAGTAATCCGCCTTGTCATTCTCTTCATAAATTATCTCAATTCCTCTAAGCAATTGGTTTAGTGCAGCATGGAAAGCAACTCCTACAGAAAAAAAAAAACCCTGAAAAACAATTAATATGTATTCAGTACTGTCAATATGCTGTAACTTAAGGGTTGCTTCATAACTGGAAATAAAACCAAAATCAACCAGCCTTCATTGTAGCAGTAGAGTCATTCCATTCTATCTATGTCTACGTGAAAGTGCTTTTCAGAAGATTCAGTCTTAATAAAAATGTTTTGTTTACACTTTATGAACTTGATTGAACATTTCAACCTATTATTGAATAGTTCATAAACATTTTGGTCATGCGTATTTTTTAATGTGAATTGATAAGACTATTAAATGAAAAATTAACTTACTAGAAATTTAGCTTAATTGGAATGTTTGTTTAACCAGAAGAACACAAAATATATTGGGAATTTATTGCTTACCCACAGAGAACAAAGCCACAGGGTGTGTTTGTCACCCGAAGTGGTTTCAAAGAACTGCAGATAGGACTGTGCAAAATAGTGTAATGGAGATCAAGGAAGGAGCAAGAACAGAGTGCTTCTGAAATTCATTCATCCTTAGTAGGAACTTAAATCCACTCAAATCGCCTTTTAAGTCAGCATTCATGTGGCAAATTAAAGATGAAGTGCAAGCCAGATACTGTAAGGAATCAGCAGTTAACACACAAGCCCCATAAGATAATAGAGATCAATTTTCTTCTCAAAATAAGATAACAACAAGACAATATGCAGGAGAAATTAAGGATTTTTCTCCCTTTTTTTAGTGACTCAAAAGATGAAAGGAAGAAAGAAAGAAAGAATTTAACCATTCAAAGAAGTATCCCTTAAACTCAGAAAGAATGAATAGGGGAAACTTTAAGTTAATTTAGGCTTTCAAGTAGTCATTCTTACATTTCAAGAAATGCAGTCAGAAGGATTAGAACTTCTCCAGCTGATGCAATTATTATCTTATGTCATTGTAAGCACGTAGAAATAAGATGGCTAATACAGTTCTGTCAATAACTACAACTTGATTTGATAAGTAGTATCAATAATAGCAAACATGAAATTTCTGTTTATTTACCTCAGTACATAGCTACATTACAAGTTGAGACAACCTCAGAAACAGCCTAATTCTTGGAGGTCTTCAAAGAAAGCTCTTGGGCAGTGAGCAATAAAGATGCAGCATAAGAGAACACAGAGCTCCATCAAAATCAGAACCTGCACAATATGGATCTTCACATAGTGAAAAGGGAAATTTTTTGCAATTGGTAAAAAAAAATTGATAGAGAGGTTGCCCTGGCAGGTAGTTTCCTTAAAACTCAGTAAGAGATTTGTTAAATTATGCAGGGAATGTGTGCTGGTTCTTACGCAAGTCCAGGAGGAAACAACCCAAAAGGGGCGTCTCTCTCTCGCTCCTGCCTGCCTGCCAGGCAAGCAGGCCCCGGCAGCACCTCCCCCCCGGGTTCGGGAAAATAATTTCTCAAATGAAGGTGAAAAAAACTATTTATTTAACAAACAGAGTCCCCCGCTGTCACAGGGCAAAAAGGATATTGAAACCCCCTCCCCCGTCCCCTAAAAGAGGACTATGGATTTTAGAGTGCTGTCTGTAGGGAAAACAGTCCTGAGCGGGGCCGGGCCGGCCAGGCAGGGTCCAACGATCCCCCTTGGAGGGTCCCGCCGAGCAGGTCCGGAGATGGTAGCTGGTCTTGGACATGGAAGCAAACGAAAAACAGTCCAAAAGGAACAGAAGCTGCTGAGGCAGATCACAGTCCCTTCTCAGTTGAAAGCCGAAGAAGCTAGAGAGCAAAACTCTTCTAACAAACAAAAGTTGTCAGATCGAGAGAGGAAAGAATGCAAACATTCTAGCTGCAAGGTCAAGCTAGCTGCTTTGAAGAGTTCTCTCGGCTTCTCTCCCCCTCCTTTTCAAATTAAAGGTACACTAGAGATCAAGCAGGTGATGAGGAATACAGTATTGTCATAGAATCACCCCAAGACAGAATGTTTCACAATCACTCTGCAAATTGTTTTTTTAATTGATGATTTAAATCAGTATAAGACAAAAAGCTAGTGTATCCTTGCTAGGTCACCACTACTCATAAAAAATATATTTTCTCTTTCATGAGGTGTTACGCACTTGATCGTGTGCCGTAATATTTTGCATCAGAGTTACAAACTTTTAAATCATATCAGAATTTGGATAGACACTTAATTATATTTCAACTAAATTGTTGTCCATTGAGTGTTCTTACCGAATGCTGAAAAGATTTAACACAGGCTACAAAGATAATGTGATTCTTTTATTAATTCTTAATATTGTTCATATTATTTGAAGACATTTATTTTCTCTCTTGGTATTTACCAAGCTTATTGCTTGAATTTTATGCATAAATATGTGTTTATTATTATGCAATTTTATGTAGATATAGATTTTCCGTATTCTATTCCAAACTAAGGACATAAAAAATTCTTATCTGTTATCTGTTGCTGGAGACAATTTCATCCTCTCTGAAACTGTGAAGATACACCACAAACCATAGGCTACAAACTTTTCTGTTAGGGATGGGCATCATTCAGTGTCGCTTATTCCAATGGAATTAAATTACTTGAAGTCTATCTCAGCAATGCTTATATAGATAGGAAGAGAAAAGATTTCACAAGAGAAAATAGTTTGAAGGCATTATTGTTCTTGTTCTGCAGTGACTAACACGGCAACTGGTTAGTTAGAGCCTTAGTACATGACATGTTAGCTTAATACCTTTATTTTAAACTATCATTCTGTCTGCATTTTATGTAGCATGGTCTTTTTCAGCAAAGAATACTTTGTTTATATATGTTAATATACTGTCAGGATTACATTACAGTTATGTTGACGATAATGAAGTTAAAAATAAGTATCCTTTTTCAAGAATAAAATAGTTTAATTCCAACAGCAAATTAGTACAGACACTCTCTATTCTTTTTCAAACACAGTTCATGCAGATGCTATTTACAAATAATTTGTACTTAACAGAACTATGACTAAAGTATATTTTTAGATAATTAATACAATGTCACCCTGTCTTAGTGGTATTAGCATGCAGCTGAGAGTATCTTTCTGTAGCTAGCCATTCAGATCTCCAAAATGGAGTCAGTCCTGGACAACTTTCTCACTGCTGATGTCCTGATACCAGCTCCTAGGAAAAAAGGGATATTTATGAAAATCTCTAGGAAAACAGCTCCAGGTTTGATGGTTGTACAGGTCATGTTAACCTGATACATGAGTTCACCAGATACAGTAATATATCTTGATATAACTTTGAACAGATAAGTTTTTGATACTTTACACCATTCTTGCATATTTTTGCAGAAATGAAAAAAGCATCAGCTAATGCCGTATAATTCCATAAGAATTCAGCAAAGAAAAACATTCTTCAGAGATTAAAAATTGAAGCGATCCAAGAAATATTGCTCACAGTTTAGTTACAACACAAGTTCACTCATTGAGAATAGAATATGCCAGGAATTACTGAGTCCTTAGACTTTGAGAAAAATGTGTAAAAAAGTAGTCAGAATTGCCACGTGACCTGTTTGGACTCCAAAAATGAATCATGAATTCCATTCTGTACTCTGAGAATAAATACTGGGTAGAGAAAGTGGGGGAAAAAATAAACTAGTTCTCAGCCATGTTTGTACAGTAATACATATAACACCCTTTCTGCATATTCCATTATCATTACTAAAACAAAGATCACACACTGTCAGGAATTCTTCATACAAGGTAAGCTCCTTACAGCAGAGGAGTATGTCATTGTTTATTTTCCATCTGGGCCTGTGAGCCTTGTAGCTGCAACTATCCAGTGGCTAAAATTGTCCAATTTAGCCTAGTGTTTAAGGTACTCTCTTAGGAAGAGCTGATCTGTCTACATGGAGCTGCCATTCCCGTCAGTTCTCAAAACCAGTAAGTTATTGAGAAAAAATATGGGTGGGTGTGGGGAGAGTCCTCACGCCTAAAGCAGTATATTTTGACACCTGAACAGATAGATGCCTAATAGGAAATTCAGGATCAGGAATTCAGCCACACTGCACTTTTAACATGGGTTTAGCAGCTTTCTTACCAGCTTTTGAAACACAGGATTACTTCATGGATGTATTGGTCGTAGATGAAATGGAGACGTGCATGTGGGTACCACTTTGAGTCCCTCCAATGTTCTCTTGAGGCAACATGCTTTGTCCAGTTTTTCACTGGAGATTTTAGAGCAGGGAGGCTGCAAGGACAGACTCATGCTGCTTTCTGACATAAAATGTAGAGGCTATTTTCCAAGCATGAGTGGTGCGGAAGGTAGATAGAGATAACTGTTCTGTCACAAAAAAAGAGGCAATATTTTTAAAGACACTGACAGAAACCAAGGTCCCCACTCCTCCAAGTTCTTTTAAAAGCAGCATCACAGAGTTGGGGAAACAGAGCATTCAAACAGTGAACACATTTGGGTCCTTGCTAGTGTATGGTTTCTCTGTGTAGGAACTCCAGACTCAACTTGTTGCACAGCCTTTGCATGGCTCTTGGATGGATGTGGATATCGTTGCACTGAGCGGTGACTGTTCACCACCATGTACTGCTTTCTAACTGAGCTGTTGGCATAAGCCACTGGTGACCTTGCTGAGTGTAAAGCCCCATGCTAATGTCTTTGACTTTGTCCATAGCTAAAGCTAATTGTTGGTCGTTACCTGAGGTGGTGTTATCACCCTCTGATTTGCCATCCTGAGCATGTTACAGAGATATAAAATATATGTTACATCCCTGTAACATACTCATAGATTTCTTTGAGATTTCTGTGGAATTTCTTATTTTATTTCTCCCACACAAAATTCAACAGCTATAGCCAGCTAGAGGTAGTGCTTTCAGGTAGTGCTCCCCCATAACACTTACCTGCGATTCTTTCCTTTTCCAGCGAATACCAGGATTAGCCAACTGATCAGATGAGGGCTAATAAAGTCCAGGTCTTGTTTTGTCTGAACAATGCCTTCATCTAGGTTTCATCCCACAACACTATTTCATCCAAGCCTGGAGAATCTGAGTAAAATGTTTTGTTGGGTGCTCTAGCATTTTCTGACTTCAAAGAATGGCAAAATTTATGCATTTACTGTATTAGTACACCGGCACGCTGGCTGGGCCAGGAGAGCTGCAGCTTGTCCAGAGGTGCCCAACACGAGAGGAGGACACTCTGTGGCACTTGTGTGCCTTGCTAGCTAGGCAGCTTCCTTGCCTGTGCGGTGAAAGGCACATAGCCAAGCGCGCCCGGGGCTTATGGATTGCCCAAGTGTAACCAGAAATAAATGAGCAAGTCGGCCCTTTGGTCGGTATTCCAAGGGTTTATTGTAGAAACTCCCTTGAAGGGGTCCGGACACGAAGACGGTGAACTTCCAACCAGGGTGCACTTAAAAGGGGTACAGAGAAGGAGGCAGGGATGACATAGCAATGACCTATAGGAGGAAGGGAACGGCGGGACAGGTTTGGCTACCTTTCCTTAGGAGATACAAGGGGTGTCTGTCCACTCTCAATCAAACAGCCCGAACATACATCAGGTCACAGGAATTCAATGGGAGGAACCATTCTCACAGAGGGGCATTCAATCTTTGGAGCCAGCCCACCAAACCTCTTTATCTGGGCTATGTGGCCCCCTGGCCATTACTGTGGTTGGTTCAGTCACCACAACATCTTATGTCTCTCAATTTTGCTACTTGCAATGATTCCCTTCGAAAGAAGCCTCAATGCTAGAGTATTTTCCAAGCAAGTTGCAAGTGTTACCGATATGAAGGCAGGATAATTGGGCTATTTTTTTGACCCCGACATGTTTGACATGCTTACAAACAATATTTTTTCTTTCTTAAGAATGCATGTATTAAGCAAGGTGCGTTTGTAGACATCTAAGACATACTGTTGCTTTTAGAAAATTTCATTAACATGGAAATTGTGTCTAAGCTAGTTGTAGCAAAAAAATGAAAAGTTGTAACAAAAGATCATATTGCACATTAAATGGTCTAAATTTGTAAAATACTATAATAAAATTAATTTGTGTATAACAAAACATGTTAAAAATAAATAGAAAAGTAAAGTAGAAAATTATTGCTGTGGCAGTGTACTGAACGTACATTCTACAGTTAAGAATTCGGATTTATGGGTAAGAGGTTTGGATTTGATTTACCATATTAACAATCTGTTCCTTATGCTGTCAAATTTAGGCAATTGCTTGATCAGTGATAAGGAACTGGTGCATGTGACATTAGCTCCTGCTAAGGTTTTGGCTGAACACAGCCCATGCTGAGGCTTGATGTATGCTGGGAGCAGCATCATCAGATCCGTGAGGCAGCAACATGTATAGGACGCGATGGCTAGGAAGGACTGAAGGTCATTATGCAGCCACTGTCACCTGCAATTTTCTGTCTCCTGCAGCCATCATTCCTGTATGTTGATTGCTGTGCAATTTCTTCAGAATCCACTAACTTATGAAAACGATGTAGACATACCTTGCAAGCTGGAAGACGTGGATATGTCGGCTTACAAAAAATAAGCTTTTGAGCTGGATCCAGTAAGAGTGCAGAGGCTTTCGTGGTTCCCTGTGTCATACAGGGGATGCCTGCACCCTGATGAGGAGGAAGGATAGGCACTCTCACCCTCATCTAGGCCACAGTTTTGCTCATAGGCTTGCACATTGGTTACCAAGTGGAAAATTACAAACTGTGAGTTGGAGTTAGGAAACAAAGAAATTGTGAGACAGAAATCTCATGAATTAAGTGAAAGCATGTTAGACTAACCTTTATGAAAGGGATTGAGCCCTTCTGCCTTGTGTTTGTTTTCTTTCCTGATGAGCTCATAAAGTAAAGTTCAATTGACAGAGTACATTGCCCTACAAATCTGAGAATTCCAAACAGGCTGTGATAGTGCAGACAATGACAATGTAGGGGGAAAAAAAAAAAGGCATTTAAGTGCAGAATATAAATCCCTGGCTTGTTTCAACAATAAATTGAAATAAAAATGTCTACCATCTTTGAGTTAGCATCTACTTCTTGTTCTCATGTCTGACAAGAAGTTAAGTGGATTCTACTTTTATACATTAAAATTGTCATATTAGAAAATAATTTTCATAAGAAGGTGTGTAGGCTTATTCTTAAATTTTTTATCAGCTTTGACCCTTATTACAAAGGGGGAGAATAATATGGATGTCACCTGAATATTCCAAAAACTTGATTTTTTTATCTTTTAAAAGCTCTCTTGTTGTAAGATAAGAAATACATTAATGATACAATTTGTTCGTAGCACAATTTTTATCAAAATTTATTAAGTATATGAAATTTTTGTAATGCCCTAATTTATTATTACCTTTTAAGACATTCTTATTAACCCTATTACACATATTATTACACATAATATGTGCTCCATGGTTCTGAGATTCTCAATGTTGTTACAAATCTCCTAAGAGGGAATCTTAAGCAATATTCCAAGTGACAGATGATTTCAACTTTGGGAATGTTTGTCAATATACACCTTTATTTAATCTCTTTCTCTACTGCAGTAGTCTCATGACCTCTTCAAACAGTATGGTCATTTAAAAAACATTTGTAGGTATGAACACATTACATTGGATAAGTTTGGATCCTTACGGTGTGTAGACACTAGCCCCAAGAGCAATACAGAACTGGATGAACTGTTCATACCTAAATCTGATTCAGAATTTTCTCTTGAAGTTAGTTGTCTTTCTATGGTGCTTCTTGCCAAAACCTAAAAGTTTAATTTTTTAAAAAAATGTTTTTTCTAAATTTAGCAAAGCTCTGATGAAATTTAAGAAGTGGCCATGCTCATATTTGATTACCTGCCAGGAAACTTCAGTATTGCCTGGTCTGGGTTTCAGGTCCTTTTCTCCCTGTCCTGCTTCTGAGTAATGCTGTCACCCTCAAGCCTGCCATGCTACAGGGTCTAGACTTTTCCATGACATTGACTGCCCCTGGTTATGGGACAACCTTTGTGTGTGACCTAACTGCAACTTTTGAAATTTAATGAAGACATTAAGCTGTGACATTTAAAGCTCCATGATTAATTATTTCACTTCAGTCTTGCTTTATGTGGGAAGAAAAGCAGGTAAGACACCGGTTTGTAAGACTTATTGTGTAATGGGAAATCTTTATGTGGGAAAAAATACTCTCTCAAAATCTTGTCAGCCTTGGTTACCAAAGACGTATAAGTAAATACAAAAAAAACCCCCAGAACATGGACAGAGATTTTACAGAATTTTATACCTAAATTTGAACAAATTATTCTCAGGGTAAAACACAGAAAAGAAGAAAGTGACCTAAGCTGAATTATGCATACAGTCACAGGTTCTCTGACCATTCATAATTCAGAGGCAAAATGAAGGAAAGTCATGGAAATTTTTCATCCTGATTTTTCACTAATGCCTGTGTTATGAATCTGATTTTACCTTTATCAGCCAGTTTTGTATGGAAAGGGATTTGGCCACATATTTGAATAACAGTTCTTCATTTAGAAGTGTGAAAATAAAAGCATACTGAAGTTTCTGTATTATTGGTAGGATGAAGCTTATCACAGTTGATATAGTAAAGACCTGGTGGATACAGATAAAAGTAAATTGCAAGAGGCTCTAGACTATCTCACATGTGAATTAGGGGAAACACCAAAGAAACTCACTGAAGTGAGAACAAGTCTGGCTTAGTGCATGCTTCAATGCATTTTTCTCCTGGTTTTCATAATTTTTTTTCAATTTTTCAGATTCTGAGCATATGTTTTATTTTAATTTCTTCTACTCAGGCCTGGTAAAACCTTGGCTTCAAGGGAGAAAATATCACTGGCACCAAGGGGCAGGAGGCTAGCTGGACAGATAGAAGGGGAAGAGATGAAGGATTTAGATGTAATTCTGCCAATTCAGTCATTATGTGTAAGTAGGGATGTGAAACTTGCATATTAGTTTACTCTGCATCTGTGAGATCACTGTGAAGGATAATCCAATTTGTACACTTCTTGATTTTTTCTAAAAAAACAATCTCTAAAATAACCCAAAATCCCAAGTCACCTCCCATTGTTTTTGAACCATATAGAAAAGAGGAAAAAAGGGCATGATTGGCAAATCATCAGTGATTTTAAACAAGATTGATAGAACAGCTGAGATCTTGGGAGATAGAATAGATATTGAAGTAGGGGTTGACAATAGATTGTGAAGCTTTGGACATAATGTTTTGGCATAAGTATATGACAAATAAATCAAAGAAGTGGAAAACTCTAACAAGTGCAGCAGTCTGGATTATTTCCAGGGATCATAACTGAATATTGTTTCTTGTTCCTCACTTGTGTGACAACTGAAATTTCAAAAATTAGGCAAATTGATTTAGAAGTTAGTTTGCTAACTGGCAAATGCTGGGTTCTCTAATAAAAAAAATACATCAGGGATTTTGCAGGTGTTAATTTTTACAAATCCTTTAACACCATGTTAAGATACTAAGCAAATTCAGAGAAAATTGTGGAAAAACATATTCTGTCTGGTCTTTTTCTTCCTCTATGCTATATTCAATAACTATTTTCTGCATGTCTAGTGCACTGAGGAAGATCAGGATATATGCTCTGCTACCGTGACCTTCTAAGAAATATTAGACACATAATTTATGAGTGGCAGAATTCAACTAAACCATGAGTAGGTAAAAAAGTCAACTCCATACAATATAAGTAAGTCTGTGAGTTCAAGGAAAGTCATGCCATGTTTGATTTACACATCAGCCCGTGAGACCACACTGACAAAATCATTGGTTGAGGATGTGAGGGAGGAGTTATTTGCTACTGGTTCCTGTTTTATCTTTTCATCCCACAAAACTGCTAGGTATTTTCATTCTCTGAATTGTTAAATTTTGTGCTCTTAGAAAGACTTAAAGAAAACCTTACAGCTGAAAAATAATGATATCATAAGTAAAAAGATACCTGCAGCAAAAAAAATTACAAGGTACTTGATTTTGGCCTGATTACCATATCATGATTTTCACAATATCATACAAGGAATCTCATTGACTTTGACACAAAAAATAGAATAGAGTTGAATATATGTCTTGCTTTGAGAGATAGGTGTCTGCTAAGGAAGGCAGGAGCCTTCCTTGGAATGGAAAATGTGAACCTCTTCCCTCCAGATTATTATAATTTTGAAATTAAGGGGCTGTCAGGCAAAGAGATGAGAATAGGAATAACAGTTCTTTACTAGTGTGTATAGTAAGGCAAAACCAACAATATTAACATGTGGCATTAACAACAAAACAGAACCAGAACCCGGTGACGGCCGTCTCGGCCACAGGCGCTGTCCCCCTTGGCGCAGTTCCGGTCACAGCCGGCAGGGGCGCTGGTGGCTCCCGGTGCGCAGGGCAGGTGCGCTGGTTCCCCCGCGGCTGCAGGGGGCGCTGCGGGGCGAGCTCGGGGAGACCGCCGGAGGGACGGCAGGACCGGGACGGGACGGGAGAGAGACTCCCTGCGCAAACCCCAGGGACAGCCGAGCCCGGTGCCCCAGCGGGACTCTCGGGAGTGGCAAGCTGGAATGGCAGAGATGCGCAAAAATCCCGGGGTAGTGGAGGAGATGTATCACACTCCAGAGCTGTAGTGGGAGCCCCCGGGATGCCTCGGCAGGCAGGAGGTGCGGGGCTGCAGAGCAGCGAAGGCTGGGAGCAGCGCTGAAGAAGCGGCGAGGCGGGACAGCAGCAGCCCGGCTCCAAGCAGGGCAGGGAGAGGCAGGCTCGGGATCTCAGGCACCCAGGCAGATGGTAAAAAGTGCCTCGCTTAGTGAGGTGGGTGTTAATAAGTTCCCAGTTCAGTGCCTGCTCTTATGAGCAGAGGCTCACCCCACGCTAGAAGAAGCAGGACTGGGCCGGACTGTGGTGGCGGCCGCAAATTCCCTTCCCCAAGCAGCAGCTGAGGCCGTCCTCCTCTGAAGCTGAGAGATAGTCAGTGAGAGAGCCGGGGGCTGCCCCCAACCCTGTTTTTCCCAGTCTCCAATCTCGAGTATCTCCCCCCTACATGAGAAACCTCAGGTAACAAGAGAGTAGCCAGCTGCATCCCTTCCCTGAGCTAATAACTTCTTTTGTCTGTGTTAAGTATCCAGTCATTATGGCCTCTTAGAAACACATATGGGGGAAATTCCTCAAGAGGGAAAAAAACCAAACCAAAACAAAAGAACTCCTAAAACCCCAACAGTATAGAGAACATACTTATTTTACAGGGTCAGTCAGACATAAAGAAACTAAAAGCATAATACAGTATGGCCTTGCAGCCAGATATATAATGAAGTATGAAAGATATCATGCAGATAGAGAACCTTTACTAAAGGAAAGAGTCACTGAGTGTCTGTAAAGCTTCCCATAAAAATTATCCTATTACTCAGTGTAGCAAGAGTTTCCGAGACCCTTCCCTTGAAAAAACACTTGCAATACACCCTAGGATGACTTTTGTTGAGCAGGGATGTTGGACGAGATGACCCACTGAGGTTCCTTCCAGCCTTAATCATTCTGTGATTTTTTGCCAAGAAGTATTCATCAGTTCCTGTGCCATAAATGTAACTAGTATGTAGGTATGATTCTCTTCTTGTTAGTAGTGCAAGACGCAAGTAGTGTTATGGGAGACTGCCCTCATTCTCAGGATAAATGTGTATTATCAGTTCACTGCATTCAAACAAAACTGCAGCAAAATTTCATTGAAGGAAGACATCCCTAGAGCATTCCATATTTCTGTCTATATTCGGGTATCATTATGTAAGGCATATATATTAATAATGGCCTAACAGTGAGAAAAATATTTCAAATTATTGATGACTGCTAAGCGTGCAGTGGTAGTTACTGCAGTTAACATGGAAGTCACATTAAAGGAATGAAGTCAGCTTAGTGATAGTTCAGGAACTGAGCCAAAAAAGGAGTGAGATGGAAAAGGCAGAAGTAGCAGGATGCTAACCTGTTGTTAGATGTGCTGATAAATTGTCATTTATTGAATGAAGGTTGAATGAAGGACTGAGACTACTGCTAGAGGAGAGAGTTTGTAAAGATATCCAGAGAGGAACTGAGCACAACACAGTATATGGTACATAGTATATGGTAATTTTCTTAATGAAATAACTTTCAGTGGTTTGTAACTTGGAGAATTTCTTTAGTAAAAGTGTTATCTGTGTGCTTTGTAATCCCTGACGACTAGTATGGGCCCATCTATAAATTTATGGAAATTTGCTGTGGTTGTTCATAGTTTAGTATTTGCAAAGACTTTATATAACAATCCCTCTAAACAAATGAAAGCAAATTTATATTTTTTAAAATGCAAAGAGAGCTGCATTAGCTTTTAAGATTTATACTTTTCCTTAATCTGTTTTACCAGAAGAAGAGTCTGAATTGGGTATTAGTATACTAGGTTTTAATTCTATGCTAGTTTATTCTTTTCTGAATATTGATGTATATTATTTTACAAGAATAAAGGCGTGTCTAGGGCTTACTGTAAATATCTGCTGGCAGGTATGCAGAAATACCAGTTGCCAAATACGCAAACTGTTCTTTCATAACTTAGAACAGTTTTCTTGGTGAGGGAATGCTATAATCACACAATCTCTACTCATACGGGTATTGCTCTATGAATATTTCCCGTGAAGATGAAAAAGGAAATGTACAATTTGTTGATAAGATATCAGAAAATTATGTAATGTTGATCTCTGAAAACTAATGATGAAAAAAAATGAACCATCAAAATGCCATTTCCATTTTTTTGAATGATTCCACTTTGCTTTAAAAACTACATGGAAAGCAATATATATTTAAATTTTTCCAAGACATATTTTTTTGTCAGAAATTTTAGTTTCAAAGATATTTTTCTAGCATTTCATTTACAGTACTGCCTTGTAGATCTATAGTCTACATTTTGTATTGACCTTTCTTTTACAGTAGCAACTATTTTATATACCTGACAAAATCGTCTTTCTGCTTTTTTCTGTATTTAATTGTAGTTATTACTATATTTGATATCTTTCTACATACTGAAATTCTCAGGAACCTTTAGCCTTCATTTGATAGCCTTTTATGTATTGAAATACAGACAGTGATAAGGATTGTAAATAACAATCCTGTTTCCTTCACATGAAGGACTCTGGAATACTTAGGTTTGAATATATGTGCAGTACATGACTGAACTTCAAAATGAAGTAATATTCAAATATCAGCTTATTTCTAAGATCTGGATTTCTGTTGCTCAGAGGGAGGACCTTAATTTCCCTAATGCATTTTTAAGGGGCATAAGAATAAAGAAAGTTTATTTCCCTTGTCTAGATTGTAAAGGAAAGTTTATCTTCAATAGATTGACCATACTTTTTTTCAGAGGTTTTGGTAACTTAGGTGGTTCTCCTGATTTATTAATTTTACCCTAAAAAATCAGAAATGCTTATTATTTGCTAGTGAGAGCAGACTTCTGAAATCCGATTGTGAAAGTAGAAACGCTGGCTTCCCATCATGAAAAATATACCAGGAAATTGGGCACTGGAAAATACATTATGTATCTATATGTATCAATAGAACAGCTCCGTTTCAACATTAATGGAAAGGTGAATTCTTTTAGTCAATTACACAAATTTCCCAGATTGTGACAATGATCTCAGTAGACAAGATGCATCAGGAACATCTGAGAATTTGTTACAAATATGTGTCTACATTTGTATCTATAACAGTTTGCCATAGAACTCTCATAGCACAAAAAGAAATTAAAGAAAACATCAAATGAAACAAACTCAGGGTATGCAGGCAAAATAAAAAGGCTAAGAGCAATAAATGTGCATATTTTTCCTTGCTTGAAAAGATTATCGTGAGTACGCTCCTAAGCTATCTTTTTTTTCTGTTTGTTTCGGTTTTTGCTTTTTTGTATGTAGGTTGGTTGGTTGGTTGGTTTGGTTTTGTGTTTTTTGGTGTTTTTTTTTTTTTTTTTAAAATCTATTTGATGAAAGAAGTAATTTGTTTCCTGATGAGATCATATCTCTCCACCACGAAAATGGTGACTTTAGATTAACAGTTAAGGGAAGGATTGACCCAGTCTGTGATAGGGAATTAGTGGAGGAAAGCCCATACATTTCTACAGAAAAAATGTGGAAAAAGTAATCACTATTTAAAGCAGATTTTCTATGCACTGTCAGTCAGCCCAAGGTTCAGTTCACTGCCCATTTTTATAAATGTGCAGTTTATACAAAGGACTTAATCTGCATTGCAGTTCTTCTTGAAAGTACAAGTTACTGAAGATTTTAACATTTCTAGGCAGAGTTTTATTATATTAATTGTTCTGAATTCTGCTTTCCCAGCAGCAATTGCTTTTGTTGGTTGTGTAATGTGGCACATGCATCTTAAGAAGAATTGTTATGGTAGATGTTATTTAGTCTATTTATTCATGGCATTTTACTAAACTCCATGGGGCTTTTAGCTACCAACAGGTATCTGAAGTGTCCTGTTAGCTACTGGGAAAGAAAGAAACGAGACAGCAACCACCTGTCAGTGTAGTAAACCAGGTTTATGCTCTTCTGTGCATCATAACAGTTCTCCAGGCAGGCAGCAGAAAGTAAAGTGGGATGTGGTTTCAGGGACAGGGACTGCTGTTTGTAATTAGTTTATTTTATGACACACAAGTATGAATGTGCGCAGGTTGTTAAAAAAAAAAATTATGTGTGTGAATCAGGTGATGAAAATCCTAAGAAGCAGTGTTTGAAAAGTCTATTGTATTTGCCCTCAGTCAGCTTACCTTATTGACTGAAAGCTGGCTATAGGAAGGAAATGTGGAAAATAAGGCAATAAAAGCATCTGATTGTTGAAACTTTTTTCCAGTGTATATGGATAATTTTGCTTGTCCCTGCATATTTTTTATAGTTTTATAAAGGTATTAACTGCTAGATTGTTACAGATGCTTGAAGCTACAAGCAAGAGAAATTAACATAACTAAAGTATTTCAGGTTTATTCTACTCTCTTCCTTGCATGATTTGCTTTGTTTTGCTTTTTATCTGAGTCAAATGTCTTCAAAATCCCGCTTTCTTAGCTTAGGATATAGCAGCAAGATTTTACAACTTTATTTTATTTTGGGGCTTTTTTGTTTGCTTTTGGAGCCAGGGCATTGTTTGATTTTTTTCTTTGTTAAGTATTAATTGGCCTATTTGAGTTGTATTTTTGCTACAGTACATGAATATGTATATGAAGAAAAGTATAGATATACAAATTCTTGCATGAATAAAAGTATGGTATGCAGTTCTGTCACCTCCACTCTTAACATTTTTCTTTTTTTATAATGTGTGTTAGGTTAGAATTTGTCTGCAATATTCTTTGTCACAATTCATTGATTGTTTCCATTGAGGAAATACAGAATTCACATGCCAGAGAGAATCTAGTGACTGAGTGTTATGCATTAATTACAAAATCAGTGGTGGTTGTTTTCACAAAATTCTATTGCTCGGATTTTTCAGTTGTCTTTGTGTTATGGAAGAAGCTCTTACTGTGTGAGGCCAGTAGTTATGCCTATAGTTATTCGTCATGCCAACTCAGTTGCCATTATTTGTGTATCTATACTTTGACATTATGGGAGAAATCTTGCCCTGTGAACAGGAAGAGTATAATTCCAGTGTTCATCTAGAAGAAAAAAAAAACCATACACTTACTGTGTCTGTAAATGAAATGACATGGTACTGTGCTCTGTCCTTGGGGTCAAGGCTGATATAACAAGACCAATCTAAATAACAGGCACCGATCATTGCTCAAAACACGTCCCACACATCTCTGCCTCGGGTGTGTAGCTGCCCATATTTCTCTATCATGGCAAGTGTTGGTGGCCCACTACAGCTGAAACTTAACATATCTTACATCATTTCTTACATCCTCCCTGCTGCATGATCTAGGTGGGCTTTTTGTTTTCCACACCCACTCTGGAGAAACAAAGTTGCCCAGCTGGAAGTTAGTGGAAGAAGCTTCCCTTCATCCATTGCTACTTCTTCCACCCTCTGAACTTGTACTACACAAAGGTGAAGTGATTGCCATCTCACGCTAGTCAGATGAACAAAGCCCAGGAGACTTTTCCATGCCATGCATACCCATAATCCACTGTATCAGCGCTCTGTTGCTATGCACATGTAGTTTTGGACAGATGCTGATCTACCTGCTGCGCTTGCTGTGAAAGAATATCTTCCTGTTGCAGTGACAGTTTTGTCCCAAACCTTCTTACTGGTTCTGCTCAGTTCAGCAAGATTCTCACCTTAAGGCTTATATGTATCACCTCCTTCATTCTCGCCAATTTGCAGGAACCAAGAAGTTTTACTCATTAGAATCTGACTTCAGGCCTGATCCCACTACTAAGCTTGATTCTGCCTCATTTAGGATCTTCTGAACAAGCAGTGCCTCTCATGGAATATGATGAATCAGAACAGACAGCCCAGAATTTGGAATTCCCTTCTCAATATAATCTGACTAATGTAGTTAGTACAATGCTCAGCAGTACTAAAGCAGTGGGTCAGGTTGTGTACCCCCATGTATCTAATCCCAATACTGTTGTGGAGAGTTAATAGCCACCATGCCTCTCTCCATACATTTTGCAACTTGAAGTTAATAGTTAAAGACTTCTTATGCCAAAAGTCTCTTACTTTTGCCCAGCTCTATACAAGATTCCACAAGGACTCAATCCTTGGGTACATCCTCTTTGGCTTTAACCGATCCCTTAACTATGACATTTTTAGACATGGTATTCAGCCTGGAGAATTGAACTCTGGGGGGCATGCCGAATAGATATGGGATTGTTCTTCCTGCCTATGGTGGATATTCCCTGATCCGGGTTAATCCTCAAACCTTTCTGCGTGGGGGGGTGGGAGAGTGCTTTTAGGGCTGGCTAAAACTGCACATTGACAGTTGTCAGAGGCATTTCACAAGAGCTGACTTTTCTTTACAAGAGTTTTTCACTTCCCCCATTCATAGAAGCAGGAGCATATGACTATAAGCACTGGAGGAGCACAGGCCAGAGATGGAAATTTCAGGCATGAACAAGAATTTTTGTTAAGACAATAAGAAATTTTGCACACATTTCAGGCAAGGCTTGAAAATTCAGCTTAAGTGCATTGTTTTCAAGTAAGGATGATAGCTACGTAATATTTTTATTTGGTTTTTAGGCTGCTTTTTAAATGTTATTTTATACTGACACCCTATGTTTCCTCTTTAGAACAGTATCTACAGGGTAACTTCAGATTGTAAGTATTAGGGTTTTTTTGATGGGTTGGGTTTTATTTAATTCTTTGGAGCAAAAAAACACAAAATCTTTTGAGCTGACTTGTGAATTTTAAGTTCAACAGTAAATAACTCTTTCACTTCTGTGTATTCGTAAGGCTAACATTAGGAAAATGTTCTAGTTGAGAGACAGAAAATCCCACAACCTTTTCTTATCCATCAGTAAGTACTCATAAATAATTTTAATTTCTTGTCTCTTGATAATGAGTGGAAGAGAAGCACAGAGTCAGTTTCTGAATGGAACTTAACAGCATCTGTTTTGGCTCTTTGTTTGTTTCTGTTGGAGTTTTTTGGGGGATCTTGGGGGGCGTTTTTTGGATTTTTTGGGGGGGGTTTGGTTGTTTTTTTTTGTTTGGTTGAGTTTTGTTGTTGTTGAATTTTTTGTTTGTTTTTTGTTTTGTTTTGTTTTGTTTTATTTTTATAATTTATTGCATTAGATAGACACCATTTATCCTTGGGTCATATATTTGTCTAATCTACAAATGGCTACTGAGTATAAGACCTTGTGAAAAAAAATACATGAAGAATGCTAATTAGTAATGAAAGGGAGTTTTACACCTCCTAGAAAAAAATGGGGCATTTTTGAGAGATGAAATGCAAACAAGTACTCTTAATATGATAAATATATAACTAACTATGGCAGATAAATAATTTAATTAAAAAGAGAAAAAGCATCTTCTCTAACTAAGGGGGAAAAATGAGGAAAAATATATTTTTGTCATGAACAATTATCACTCTAAACCCTCTGTGGGATCTATAGAGATCAGATCCAATTTCTATGAAGTGAAGATGCTTATATCCAAGTAGAAATCATGATTGACAATTTTTCAGGAAGGGAAGAGTCCTTCTGTTGTAACTTCAGTTAAGCTGTGGAATTCGTTTTGTTTCTTTGCTTAAGAATTTTATAAGTATTTTGAATTTATATGCTGTATGGTTTAGATAAAACAGCCAAATAGTTTTATATGACATTTGTCTTAATTTGGGATTATGGGCAATTTGAAGTAACTGCATTACAGAAGGGTTCTTATAATTCAAGGACTTGATAATTTTAAAAGCAGGACTTGGAGAAATAGAGTACATTTCCATTAGAAAACAAGTCAGAGATATACCATCACAAAGGCCTGAAGAATTAAGTAACCTCTAGGTGATTGTGTGTGATCTTGAAGGCTTCTGGTATATGGTATCAGGTACACACTTCAGCTCCCAGATCACAAAAAGTGAGTCCCAGCACCATACTCTCAAGTACCAGCTTTGGAGGATTAGTTCTGAAACTTTTCAGAAATAGTGCTACAAGCCCTTCAAAGTTTCAGGGATTTGAAAAGCTCATAAGTTCTTATGGTTTTATGATCATTTATACTGCTGTGGACACCAATAGCATAATTAAAATAAACAAGAAGAACAACACAGTTTGTAAAAGATCTATGGATAGTACCATAATAAACACAGAATATTTTGCTGAAGTAGTGCATCATGCTTGACTTCAAGGGAATCCATGAAAGTTTTTTACCTCTTTCCCTCTCTGAAGTTTGGCAAGACTCAGACATAATTTTGAAGACAGTATTAGCTAGTGTTGCTGCAGACCTTTGATACTATCAAGAGTGCCAGCCAATGGGAGACACATGTCAGAAATTGTTGTTGGATAAATAAACTGGTAATGAATTAGGGAACTGTAAACCTACAGCATGATGGCAGAGAACAGAGCAGGGTTAGCAGAGCTTTCAAAATTGCTGTGAGAGACACTACTCAGTCTCTGTAAAACAGCATGTCTCTTCTTGAAAAAGCTAACTCATCTACCATTCTGTACTCATGAAAGTTCATAGCCTGTTTAAATACTTCCATAAGCAACTGTCTGGAAAGAGCAATTTGAAGATGCAGTCTGCAAATATGGAAAAAGTCTGAACCATGTAGCTGTGATTCAATCTCAGTCCTTTGGAAATATACCAGAGTAGTTAGGCTGATTTAAGGGACAAGAGTAACCTAACACAAACCAGCCTTAAATTGAAAGGAAATGATTGTTTACAATACACAGAAAGTAATTTTCTCAGTTATATCCTTTAGGTAATATCTTTGGATGCTGTATACATTTTCAAACATTGTTTTTTCAAAATATTAATTGAAACCAAGGCAACTCAGACTTCATTTGATTTACACTTTTCTCCACTCTTTTTTCTGTTCTTAAACTTAATTTTAATAATGGAAGATGAGGACACAGAGGTAATAACATAAATGAGAAGGGGAAGCAGTTGTCCTTCTCTTTTATTACTTACTGAATTTTAGGTTGCTTATATACCAGTATGCAAAGCCAAAATAAAACTAGCATGATATAACCTTCATTCTTTCTATTTTCTGTGTGTAGAATCCATGAAATCTCAGATCTCCTTCCATTAAGGATTAATATCTTTCTAACCTCAAACAAGATATTGCTGAAACAGAGATTGACTTTTAGTGAAGTATAGATACCAGGCTTAGAATACCTGCATTTATTTATAAATACATAAACAGCAATAGCAAGAAGCAGTGTTAGTACATATTGAAGTTGGGCCAAACTTTCAATTACTTGAGTCATGAGTTTAAAACCTGGAATTTTGATCTGTGGGTGAAACTCAAAGCCCTCGAAGAATTGCTGTCCACTCACAAAATGTTTCTCATGGAAATCTTGCGAGAAGAAACAGCACTCTGAAAACTTAGTATATGACTCATATGACTATGAGCTCAGTGACTGCAAACTCCCAAATCCTCTGTGGGGGATATATTCCAACTGGAAATCTTACCTCTGCTTTTATTTCTTAAATATCTTGATTTTTGACAGAAAATGTGTCACAATCTAAGTTGTTAGCTCTAAGGTTAGAGAATTCTACAATTCCACCCACCCATGCATCACAGTTTCATTGTCAAAATCCTTTAAAAAAAAAATTCCAAAATGAAAAATTCCATAACCAGCATATTGGCAACCACATACTTCCATTCTAACTGAATTTTACTTGCCAGCAGTCTAATGTGAAGGAATCAATAAATAGTGACGTAGTTTTGTTCCTGATACACATTTACTTTTGAGATCCTATTAGCTCTTTCCACTCCTAGAAATTAGATCAATTCCATACTTCCTGAAGAAAGGGGGTCATGAAGAAAAACTCTATGATCACAGGATGAAAGGCTTTGCCACCCTTGTCACAATAGTAATTTGCATTAGGGGTTTACATAGGCAACTAAAACATTTTAATTAAAGCTGTTCAAGATGTCCTTCTGAATATTCAGTAACTAATAAAAAGACGCTTGTTATCCCAGAGTATAACAGCAAGTTATATGAGGATGCTGGTGACTTGAATTAATTGCTTTATCACCATGTTATAAAATATGTATTATTTATCAGTGACAATGCAATGACTCCATTAGAAACAACAATAATTATTTACTTATATGTTAATGCTGCAGCTTTTCTCTTGGTAACTATGCCATAAACCAGTGAATTCATGTCCTCATTAGACTCAAGTATATCAGTTAGTGTGTACATATTTTCCAGCACTTTCAATGTTCTTTGTGAGAATATTTTTATGGAGAGTTTCTTTGGGTATAAATAAACATTTTTACTAATATATATCAGCTATATCAGCACTTGAGAACTACTCTATATTCAGTTCTGTAGGTGGTCTGAATTATTTTTGATTATTTTTAAATATTAATGCTGTACTGCACTAACTGTAATGTGCAATATTGAAAGATATACTGAGCTCTAGAGAGATTTGCAAGTCAGGTTAATATGAATCTTGCTTTGTTGGGAACTGTTTTCTACATTTAATAGTTGAGGGGAGAAATCTCCTGTTCTGTGATTATAACAACAGCATTCCAAAACCAGAAATATAGTTTTTGTCTCTGCAAGGTCATGGTCATTAGAAGGAACCAATTTATTGTCTTTCTCCATTGTAGAATGATAGACTGCAAGTAAGTTATCAGAGCTCATGAAAGTAAATTCAGTGTGTTTAAATGCACATATCTGTATTATCTTTACATTTCACAAAGTTTCTATTACTGTTTGGTTTTGGTAAAAGTGCTAGAAAATGCATGAGGCTTTTATAGCAGGTCACTGCACTATAAAACAATGTTTTTGCATGAAATTGTACCCAAATATATATAAATCATGTTTCTACTGTTCATCTTTATTTCTAGTGGTGGACTTGGCAGTGCTAGGCTAACAGTTGGACTCGTTGATCATAAAGATCTTTTTAAATCTAAACAATTCTATGATTCTGTGATGCAGCAGTTGCACAGAACTACAGATAACTCAGCCGTACAGCTGACATCATTATGCATATTACAGTACAATGTACAGAAAAGCAACCTTACTTTAAATACCTATTTCTCTACTTAATTTCTTTAATAAATCAGCTCTACATTTGGCACATTTTGTATTAATGTAAAATTATTGACATAACAGCAAGCACTGCAACGGACAAAAACCCAGGTGTCAGTGGGTACAATAGGACTTTATTTAATGAAATGAAGCATGTCATTGGGCACTTTCAAATTAAAATGTGTGATTTACTGAATATTGTAATTCAGAATTAGTACCAAGACTTTATTCCACTACCGACTAAAGCAGGTAAATAATTTCAATTTTGTATATCTGCAAATAATAAAATATAACTGCACCTGGGGTGGCCTTTATCACAGAATCATGGAATAACAGCATCATTTAGGTAGGAAAAGATATACATGATCATTGAGTTGAACCTTTGATTGATCAGCACCCTGTCAATTTGACCATGGCACTAGGTGCCATAGCCAGTTGTTTCTTGAACACCTCCAGGGATGGTGACTTTACCACCTCCCTGAGCAGAGCATTCCAATATCTGAAAACCTTGTCAGTGAAGAAATTCTTCCTGATGTCCAATCTGAACCTCTCCTGGTGCAGCTTGAGGCCATTTCCTCCTGTTCCTGGTCATCTGGGAGAAGAGAAACGACCCTCACCCTGCTACTCCCTCCTTTCTGGTAATTGTAGAGAGCAATAAGGTCTCTCTCTTGAATCTCCTTTCCTGCAGACTAAACTCCAGCTCCTTCAGTTGCTCCTGGTACAACTTACTCTCTAGATCCTTCACCAGCTCTGTTACTTCTCTGGATGCACTTCAGCACCCCAATGTCTTTCTTGAAATGTAAGGCTCAGAACTGGACACAGCACTCAGAGGTGTGGCCTCACCAAAGCCAAGCACAAAGCAATAATCACTTCTCTGGCCCTGCTGGCCACAATATTTTTGATACAGTATTTATGACATTTTTGGTTTAAGTCTGCTAGCTGGACTTGTGAAGTGTTTCCAGGAAATGTTATATGTAAGTTCTAGCCATTAATTAATGTCCAATAAAAATGGACTTTGCCCAATAGCAATGGATTTTGAAATATAATCTTGCTTCTCTTTATGGGAAAAATTGAATTGAGTAACCTTTGACTTTTCTGTAATCCTGAAGTATGGCAGCTATTGAAATTTTATTTATATGCCTGTCATTGAGATTCCTTGCATATCTGATTCATATAGCAGAGAAGCCACCTGTGGAAAGAGGCACAAGCAGGAGGACCCAGCAGTGCTTGGACTGTCAGCATGACCTCTGTCTATGGCAAAGGGATGATGCACAAGTCTTCTAGACCTGCAGCGTGGCAACTGGTCAAAGGGTTTGGATAGCAGGAGAACTCAGAAGCAGGAGAACATGAAGGACATATTGTTGCAGCACTTTAGATGAAATGAAATCTTTCCACTTCAAACTTGTTGAACTTCTTTGGGCTCCTGCCAGGACATAGCCCAGTGATGATGCAGAAAACAGCTCCAAGTCATGGCTCCAGGCAGGAAGAGGGAGTTGAGCGCTGTTGTAGTGAGTCTGGACCAGGCAGTGCAGCTGATAGGAGAGCAGAGCCCTTGGGCATGGGGGCAGAGGGTGTAGCGAGGAGGAGAACAGGCCTGTGGTAATGACTGTGGAGTGATGAGACCTGCAGGAGCTGGCATGTATACATGGCTGTAAGAGCCCTGGACAATATGCAGAGAGTCAGAGCCTGTGACTGCTGAAAAGCAGTGAGGCAGCAGCTGTCACAGCCTGTCCCCAGTGCCATCACAGGGGTGCTGAAAGTCGAGCCCTGACAGCCATCCATCAGGAAGGCAGATGCCCCCACTGCTGTCATTATCTATGTGGCCCTTTGTTGGTTTCAACAGACTGGAAATGTGCCTGGAATTTTTACCCAATATTAGTGATTTGAGTTCCTTCTCAAAGATCCAGCCTGTACTTCCGTAGATGCTCCTTCTTGCACTTTTCTAAGATGGGAGGGGCATTTGCTTTCCTCTAGTCTTTCAGCAACTTTCCCATTAGTTGTGATTAAAGATTATTCTAAGTGGCCTCATGATAACATCAACCATCTCACTCAGTCCTTATGGGTGCATTCCCTCAGGGCCATGAGTTTATGTATACCCAGTTTGCTGAAGTATTTTCTGAGCCAAGCCTCTTTCACCGAAGGTACATTTTCAGTGCAACAGACCTCCACCTTGGTCTGGGATTTCCCACGTCCAGTCTTGTTTGTAAAGACCAAGACAACAACGATGTCCAGTACTTCGGCCTTTTCCTGTGTCTTGGGTCACTGGGCTTCATGCCTTGTTCATCAAGACCAACATTTTCTCCAGTCTTCTCTTTACCACTTCTGGGTTTAGAGGAGTCTTCCTAGTTGCCGTCAGTATCCTGTTTCAGATTCAGTCAAGGTAGATTTTGGTTTCCAAGCCATGCATTCATCTGCACATCCAGTTAGTGTCTTCATATTTCTCTCAGGTTACCTGTCACTGCTCCACCTTCTTGTCTATTTATAGTTCAAAGAAAGACAGAAACATTTGCCTTCACTGAGAAATATGAGACATTATCAATGACAAAAGCCTTCTGTATTGTGACATTTTCCAAAAAGTGGCTTAATGATAGAACATTGTTGTAGTCCAGCAAAAACAAGTAATGTATTAAAAATGTAGGTATTGTCCTCTAATATCAATGACCATACTATCAATGACCAAAGTTTTATTAATTTAATGACTAAATATTGACCAATATGACTCTGAGCATTTACAGGTTTAACTCCACCATAAGGTTCTTTCCCATGGGATTATCAGGAGTCTGGAGTTCTTCAATAAGACTGCTAAGCTAACTAATGCTAATCAAAGCACTGCTTTGACTATTAGCATGGATAGGGCTGGAGTTTCTTACCTGCTTGTGCCTAGCAATACACCAATGCATCCTGTTGACACAAGACGGGCTGAAGCATTCCTTACTCAGTACTCCTTGTTAAACCTCTCTGTGAGAGAGGTGTGAGAATGTACCATATGAAAGGTCAATGACACACTGGTGCTTCACACTGTCTTTCTAAATAGATAATCAAGGCTTCTACAGTGTCTGGATAGACAACTCTGTAGGTGGATTATGCCTAAGAAGTTCAAGGCAAGATGTGTGAGGTTAATCTTGTCGTTAAGGGGAGGAAGCTTTTCAAATATACAGCATCTGAAACAAGTGTGGTCAGGAATATTTCCTCTTTCCAGTTGCAAAGAGAATTAGATAAGCCTTCATGCTCATCTGTTCATGCTATACTCTCCTATGGTAGTTTCATCTCTTCCGTTCCCATAATGAAATACTCAAAATATTTGGTGTCATGAAATATGAAAAAGAGATGGCAGAACATGGTACAGACAAGCCACAGATAGTAAAAAATGTCTGTTTAAATATAGTTACCTGTATTGGGGTTTTGTGGCAAGGTTACGGAATTGGGAGGCTGCAGGGGTGGCTTCTCTGAGAAGCTGCTAGAAGCTTTCCCTGTGTCCTATATAGTCAGTGCCAGTCAGCTCCAAGACAGACCCAGTGCTGGCCAATGCTGAGCCCATCAGCAGCAATGGTAGCTGCTCTGTGAAAACATATTTAAGAAGAAGAAAAAAAAAAGAACTTGTTGGGGAACAGTACCCAGGGAAGAGAGGAGTGAGAGCACGTGACAGCACCAGCCCTTCAGACACCAAGGTCAGTGAGGAAGGGGCAGGAGTTGCTCCAGGCAGCAGAGCAGATGTTCCTCTGCAGCCTCTAGCGCAGACCACAGTGAGGCAGGCTGTCTCCCTTTGGCCCTCAGGGATCCATAGTGGAGCAGATATCCACTTGCATCTCGTGGAGGACCCCATGCCGAAGCAGGTGGATGTGCAAGGGAGGATCTAACCCTGTTGGAAGCCCATGCTGGAGCAGGCTTTCGGCAGGACCCTTGAGCTACAGAGAAAGTAGCTCACATTATAGGTTCCTGAAAGCCTGTACCCCGTGGACAGGACCCAGGCTGAAACATTTCATACAAAACTGCAGCTTACAGGATGGACTGACATTACAGGAGTTTGTGGAGGAATATGTCCTGTGGGAGGGACCCCACGCTGCAACTAGAGTAAAAGTGTAATGAGCCCTCCCTCGCAGGAGGACGGAGCAGCAGAAACAGTGTATGATGAACTGACCCCATTCCCTGTTCCCCCGGGCCATGGTGAGGAGGAGATAGAGAAGTGGAGGAAGGGAGGGCTGAGTGGCATGTTTTTATAAAGTTTCATTGTATTTCTCTATTACCCTATTCTGATTTGACTAGCAAGAATTTAATTTCTCTAGGTTGATTGTTTTGCCCATGAAAATTACTGGTGACCAATCTCTCCTTGTCCTTATTTCAACTCATGAGCCTTTCATTATACTTTCTCATCCCTGTCCAGCTGAGGAGGGCAATGACAGTGGATCCACCCTGAGTCAACCCACCATAGTGCAAAATGTGTGAGTCACTTGGGGTGGGTTTCCTTACACTGTAGCAAAAGCTGAGTATGGGGAAGAAGAACTGCAAAATAAGTAAACTGCAAAATCTTCAATTTTATTGCAAATAGATAGAAATCTTCTAAGGGCCAGTTGTATGTGGAATAACTTAGAAGCAGGACAGGCATAAGTTTTCATTATGCTCTTTAAAAATGCCTTGCCATATTGCCAGATATTAGACTGATTTGTAAAGAACAGATAGCGCAGAAGCAGTCAGAAATTTTAAAAGGGAGCTAGAAATTCTAAGTAAAATCTTTGTATGTGTTTATGTTTGCAATCAATTTATCTCAATTGGTAGAGCTGAGTAGTGAGGTGTAACTGAAAATATATGATGGAATGTCCTTGCACATTTATTTTTGTGGAGGACTTAAGCATGTGTGTTGATGAGTGTGCTCTTAGCCAGCAAAGGCAGCTGCATATACTGAAAATTTTGTCTAAAATCAGATTTAACTCTTCCTAGTCACACTATCAAGAAACATGCAAAATGAATAACGAAAGCAAACGTTAGATAAAAGTTTATTCTAATAAAAAATACAGGTGATAGCTGCAGTTAAAGTTTACTTATCTGAAGTTAATTTCAAAAATTGAGAAATTTATCTCCCTACTTTTTAAAGGTCACTATGCTTTTTTCTCATTAATAGCAGATAGCTGTGAACACATTAGTTTTGACGAAGTAGTGCTCCAGAATGAAGCAAATATTAATTTACCTGAAAATATGAATCTTGTGGGAAATTTTAAGACTCTGGTGTGTGATCTGGAGGTTATGTTTTCTGGCATCATTTCCCTTCCAAAACCTAGAAAAATGATATTGCAGAGATTTCATTCAGAGTTATTCTGGGTAGCAGTGGTAAAAATTAAATTCCTCCTCATTCCCTCTGAAAACATCTAATATTGTTTATCTTCAATAACATCTAACAAAATAAACTACCAAATCAACAAATACTCAAGCCAATTAAAATAGGTTGTGAAAGAGTGGACATTTCTTCCTTTTTCATATAATTAATGCAAGAAAACATATTGTTAAAAACTACCACTACATATTAGTAACATTGAAATGCAGGTGCTGTTTGCTGGTGAATAACACAAAGTATGTAAATGTTTATAATAATTTGGATGATCTTTTTGCTATTTAAAATTATAGAACAAGTAAGATGAAATATTCTGTTCAAATCGATATTATGTAGTTTAATAAAACTTATACCAAATATATTTAGAGATTTCTACACATTTCATGATCTGTTTTAGTAGAAATTTCATGTACATGAAACACATTAACAACAGGAGTTTTTGTCTTAGAGGTCTTTTATGCTGGCTGGCTTCCAAACCCCCACCCAGCTTGTCGCTCACTGCCTCTCCTCAGCAGGACAGGGTATGATAAAAAAACTTTGACAAGTCGAAGTAATGACAGGGAGATATTCTACCAGTAACTGTGACAGGGATAACAAACTGAACTTGGGAGAATTAATTTAATTTATTATAAGTTAAAGCTGAGTTGGGTGACAAGGATCAAAACCAAAAACTATAATATCTCCCTCTCACTCCCTATTTCATCAAAGGCTCAGCTTCGGTCTTCTTAATTCCCAGCTTCTCAATCTTCCCTCCTCCAAGCAGCACAAGAGGATGGTAAATGGACATTGTGGTCAGTTTATAACACTTCTTCTTTGTTGATCTTTCCTTCTTACACTTTTCCTCTGCTTCAGCAGGGGCTTTCCACAGACAGCAGCACCTTAGGAAATACCCACCTGATCTGACATGAGGTACTCCAGAGGCTGCAGTGAGAGTACCTGCTCCAGTGTCTGAAGCTCTTTCTCATCTACCTCATCTGACTTTGGTGCCTTCATCGTTCTTTCTCAGACATCTTTTTTTTCTTCATTCCTCACGCTGATGGGCAGGGATTTGCCGATATTTTCATACAGACACAGCAGGTTGGCTGAAGGTCTCAGCTGAGACTTGCAGTGCCTCTTTTGGAGCCAGCTCTAATTGTCTGTGTCCAGCATTGAGCAACACCAGCCAATCCTCACAGACACCATCCCTGCAGCCCTCCCACCCCATTGCCAAAACCTTGGCAGTCAAACCCAATACAACTTCTCTGCTTTGTCTTATCACCTTCTTCATATTTTATGGTAAAGTATCAAAGTGAGTGTTGAATTATGAAAGATATACATTGTACATTTCTCAACTCAATGCAAAGCAAGTTCGTCTCCTCTCAAATCACATGGAAGACTACATACAATTTTGACTTGCTATGAAAAAATAGCTAGGTTTGAACAGCATATGAGTTTTCTCATTTGAATCTCAGTTCAGCATCAGTCATACGTGATTTTTAAATTTTTAATAGGCAAGCAATTGCTGTTTCATCTTCCTCTTTAGTTTGTTTCAAATGTGCTTCTTTGCAACATGTTAGAACCAATAGGGGGAAAATACTGTTAGAGCTGGGAGAATTACATTGAGGAAAGAGAGAAATGCTAGAGACCTGTCAGCTGAGGTCCACTGCTCAGGGTCTTTCTCTACATCAGAAGAAATATAATATAAGTGTTCTCAAGGCCAAACATTTATGCCTAAGACTGCAAAACACCAAATTTAAGCACAGCTCAATGCACTTTCATGCACTGTTTCGAAAACGAAGCGACTTCAACTACAATAAAGTTTTAGTACTGCTTCACCTAGAGAATGATGAGGAGGAAAAAGAGTTCACATCTTTTTCACTTTGGTCTTCGAATAAAAAAATATCGGAGTCAGTTAGAGAAACTCTTAAACTGAACTGCAGAAATTCTACTGCTGTAAGAGAAGCAGGTAAAGTCAGCAAAGGACAGTCAAGAGGAGAGAATTTTACCTTTTCTCAGTATTAGAAGAACTAAAACCAAATACATGAAGATAGTATTTAAACATCAGTACAAAGGAAACAGTTAATTTATATGCCTTATGTTATTCTTTTTTAAGTACTTACTAGGATTATGATGCTTTGATAATCACAAATATTGCAGTGTTTGGAAATTTTTAACCAGGATTAAATGTTTTTCTGTGTTTTTAATTTTCAATTATAATCTAAAAGTGCTCTGTTTTAATTTAGCAGGCTTTCCCAGATATTGTCTTTTTTTTTGGTTCGTAACTCTTTCTATATTACTGTTAGGTTTTTATATACTTTTACCACTTTTATGTTTAAAAAAATAAGAGTAGAAAATATAATGAAGAAATATTTCTGAGAAATCAGGAAAAATATGGAACTGAGTTATACATTAAAGTTAATCTTAAGTGCTGATTGTATTTAAAATATGTAATAGAGACAGTATGACTAGTTTGAAGAATTCATCATCATGGATTTGAGTATTTCCAATCCCATGCATATTGGATATTTAAGTTGTGAAGTCTCATTGTGTTTCTATTTCTTTCAAAAGGAATTTTGCATTGAATTTCTTTTTCTCAAACAGTTACTTTGCCTCTGACATTTCAAGAAAGGACATGAAAGCAAGACTTTACGGTAGCCTCTATTGGTCTTGAAGGTCAACATTTTCTTAGAGCGGTGAAAGCGAGGGGGAAAGTGATCATTACGGCCTTCACTGTGCTTAAAGAATTCTTTGATTTTGTTCAACATTTGCCATTTTCCAGCTACTCGGATCAGAAGAGTATATAAGGCATAAGGATCTGCCATTCTAGACAGTTCTTCTGCATTAGCAACAGGTAAAGTTACAGCTGCCACATATAAGATCATCAATTTAGTCTGTGTAGCTAAGATAGTAATTGCTTGCTACCTATGCCTTTAATTGTTTCCATGCCCAATTTCACAATACCTATTCTTTAATCAGACACAGATATATATTTATTTTGGAAGTATTTTTATGAGGCTCTATCTTTCCTCATCTTTGATTCACAGCACTGTGCTCTGGTCACTCTCATAAATAGTCTCTTAGCTTGTCCTCTTTACCTTTCCAGTTTTGCTAAGTCTGAAGGTTTGGTCTTCTGTGATCATTCACGAGATGCAAAATCAAAGATGCTTTTTTTATCTTCCTGCACATACCTAAATCTCTCCCTGTTCAACTGCCTTCAGAATTACGACGCTGCAGACTTGCCCTCAATTATGCTAAAAATTGTTTAGTCACTAGACTTTACAGAAGCTGGATCTCATTAATCATGTTTAGCACTATAAAATCATACAATACTGAATAATCACAGTTAAATTGTGACAAAAAATGGTTATAAATGTTATGTATTAAAATAATTCATATACATAGGAATATGGATAATAAGGTGATGACAGAATAATTTGTACTGTCATGTCATTTCCACAGGTGAAACTGAGTTAAAGGAAAAAAATATTACACCGCTACAGCTTACAGTAGCATAGTTTTTCCACTAAAATCTGAGAACTACGGACTCTGTTTATACCACTTAAACAATATTTTTGTTAAATATTTTTCTATTTTATTTCTATTTCACAAGTTTGTGTTAACAATATGGAATTAATGATTATGCAAAGAAGTGTATAGATTTAGTTCTATAAATGCTGTGTTGAAACACATCATTGCCATGATAACTATAAGAGAGAAATAAATCTGTAGGGCTTAAAGACGCAGAATATTACATTAAAGTTGGAAAAGAAGTGGAAAAATGTGCAGTGATTTCATTCCAAGTGAATACTTTCATATTCAGATTAATATTCTTGACTGTAAAACACTGTCATGGGTTACAAATATGAGGAATTAAAGTACTAGTGGTCATTTTTTACAGCATACAGCCAAGGATCAATACCTATCTGTTTATAGCCATCCATATAGTTTTCCAATTTGACCTAAAAGTAGAACTTAATCTAAAATTGTATTATGTAGTATATTTAGATATGCTATCCTATACAGATCTTGTTGCTATATATAGTTGGAAACTCATAAGCAGAGTGAGAGAAGAAAAAAAGTCTTGCTATTCAACATGTGTATTTGTACTGTAAAAATGACAAAATTTCTTACAGACCAGTATAAGACAGAAAAGGTAGGGTTTTTTTCCTTTCCTTACTTAGAAATTAGGGTTTATATTTTTTCTTCTATTTCTACTGCAGATCTCAAAAAGCAATCATATCAGGTTTTACTTTATGTATTTTTGCTGAGATTAATTCCAAATTTCTTTTTCATCAAGTTGTTTCAAGTAAATATTAAATAACTAAGTATGAGAATAGCAAAAAAATCTTTGAAGTGTGGGTAATGATGAAGACAAGACTGATTTACAGATGATCTTTCTTCTGGACACAGTACTGAATATAGTAGGGTATTTTAAATTTTTTTCTTTATAGATCTGATTGTGATCATTGCAGATGAGAGGTCAATAAACAGTTAGACTAGTGGTCTAACTAGTGTCCAAATTCTGGCAGTCAGAAAGTGATTTGGTTCTTTAACTTGTAAATTGCATTTTCCAGAATGCTTAAAAATCTTGTACATTTATTAACTAAGTTAAATTGTTGTCTGCTTTCATTTGGGAAAGTGAACTCAGTAGGGGAAATAAAGATTGAATATGTCCTCATTCAAGACAAGTAATTAGCTAATTCCAATAAATATAAAGCAAAAAAAAATTTACATTGGATCTAAAATCTAATGAATCTAACACAAGAGTCCATTAAATTAATCTTGTAATTGGACTATGCATCAGTATACAGAAGATCACACTATTTTAAAATTAGTAAATTTAAATTTAAATTACAATTTTAAAATTATTAGGAATAGCCATACTGATCAGAGAGATTAGACCAGGTAAACTAAAATTTTTTCATATTATCATCTCTGAGGCTGATATCCTATGAAAGATATTGCAGTGGAAGACCACCCTAGATGCACTGAAATATAAATTATCTTACACAAGATGAAACACAGCAAAATAGATAAGTTTAAAACCATAAATTACACCAAACATAGAGATGTAATACAAATAATTTATGTGTAGAAACAGCCTAAATATAACAGTGGGTATTGGAATTCTGTATTAATTTAAACATAACTTTTAAACTAACTTTTGGAGGAATTTTAAATAGTTGTTATATATAAGGTTCTCTAAAATAGTCTTCTGATTGCTCAGTGTAAACAATATTTGGGACATTTGACAGTGTTGTGAATAATGTCTACATGAACAAGTAAACCTACTGCAATTTATAGTAAAATTTAGCTAACTACAAGGGCAATAAAAATCAAGTGCAGTTATACATATAAATTAGATATATTTTGCTTCTCCAATTTATTAAATTGCAATATTTTAATTACTTGTACAATAAACTGCATAATTATGTAATGAGAACCAGGAGTAATTATGTTAATTGTTGCTTGCCATTGTATATCAAAAAGGAGAAAGTGTTTTCTTGACAAAGCCATTTTACAGAAGTGTTATTTTACATGGAGGTGCTAGAGCAGATCCATAATTAAAGTAGTGTCAAGATTTATATTTAAAAGGCTTTATTCAGCTATGACTGAATTAAATAATTTTTTCTATTGTTTTAGATGGTTTTTGGTGTCGATCCCAAATAAGATTGACTTGTTAAAATTCTTAAAAATTAATTTGTTCCCTCTTCTTGTCTCCTTTTTGTTCTTTCTCCTAAAAAAATGCTGATCCATCAAATCACCAACAACAAACTTAGTCAATGGGTAGCTATCTTACTGTCTGGTGTCAGAAAAAAAGGCACATTAAGGAAGCCTGTGAGCTCTAGTTAGAAGTTCCTTATCATTGTGTAATACCTTAGCATCCAATCAGAAAAAGTCTTCTGTTAATTCTTAAGTCAGGTGTTTGTGGTTTATGTTTTAGTATCACATGATTCCATCATGTTTCATGGATTTAGGGAAATAGCTGCAAAATACTAAGTGCCATCTATCCAATATTGAGGCCTCCAAAACCTGGGTTTTGGATTATCATTTCCTTTACTTTCAGGAAGAAGTGACATTACTTAATGAAGCTTTTTCATGCAGAGTCCCTTGTGGGCCTTACATAGCCTCTTTGGCTGGAGAGACAATAGATTTAGGACAGTCTTCTAAGGTAGGTCTTTTATTTCAAGCACTTTCTTGTGAAAACTTCTCCACCTTATTCTCAGGTGGAGAAATATCTAATCATAGAACTGAATAGAACCCAGATATAGAACAGAGTAACAATATTTTGCTTGTGGTAGTTAGGTGGACTTCATGCACTCAAACCTACCTGGCCCTTCAGGTACCAAGCTCAGGAGATGAGCTGTGCACAGAAATCTTTTTTCTGATTAGACGAAGTATAATGAGGAAAGTCCAGAACCTAGTAAGAGAAGACTTGACTGATTTTCTTCTGACGAAAAAAACCCTTCTGACAAAACCCCCCCCAAATCCTGTTTTACTGAAGTGCTTGCAATTGCCTAGCTACTGGAGAAATTATCCTGTACGATTCACAATTGTTGCTGTAAAGCACCAGTGCAAATATAGTGCTAGTTGCAAATTAGTCTCTTACTCTCTAGGAGTTGTTGATGCTTCAGCTGAAGTGTGGAATACACTATTTTTCTAATGATTTTTGGAAGTTTTAGATTAGACATGCTGATTTAAGCCAACACCTTTCAACAGGCAAGATTACCAGCATGATGCCCATTGTATCCACACAAGGAGAAAGGGCATTTTAACGTAGACTCAGAGAATCGTTTAAATTGGAAAAGATGGTCGGAGTCCAACCATCCTGTGATAGATCTGGTAAAATAGAATATAATTGATAAAGATTGCCAGATGTCAGCTAAAAGAGAAGATACTGAGCCTATTGCTAATTGTTATAGGATATGAAGAGGACACAACATTAGTTACAGTATCTCATATGAGGAAGAACTATCTCTCCCCTTGATGCTCACCTTATGGGTATGAGCTCTCATGGGAGAGGTTGCCATCATTGGAACATTCCAAATATTCCAGATTTCTTCTGCAATTAACACAGAACAACTTTGCTGTTTCCACAGAAATACTCTATTCTCCTTTCCTTTTACAGTTTGATCAGTTAGACCTATCAACAGGCTTCTTACTCCTGAAGCATTTGGAGGAAAAGTTCTTACTAGTTTTTGACTGTTTTTGCTGACTACAAAATTTGTTTGCTGTCACAAACTCTTGGACAGGCTTAATTTGTTTTAATATTTACCTGTCACAGATTGACTCTTTCTGTTGTAGTTATGTGGATTTATTGAAGCATGGCCTCTATTCCTTAATCTTCCTTACCCTGGTGTTTAGCCATATTGAATTTGCCTGTTCTCAAGGTTGTTTTTTTTTTCCTATGGTGGATTCAACTGACCTGTGTTATTTGTAGGCTGTTTTTAAGTTGTCTTCATAATATTGTTAAAGGTTTCATTCCTATAGTTATCTTTTTTTAAAGTAAGTTTCCAAATTTTTTCTCCGTTGAGAATTGAATTTTAAAATCACGTAGGTTGCACGAAGCCTGTGAAGATTTCTCTCTCTCTCTGATGGTGCATTGCTAGCAATGGCAAAAAGCTTTACATCTCATACTCGGAAGAAAGTCTGTTCCTGAGTGCAAAGTGTTTTCTTTCTATGTTTAATATATTAGCTTAAGCGGTAGCTACATCAAATCCACTGAAAAGTGTCAGTAAATGAAGTAAATATGCATAAAATTATATGTGTGAACTCACAGAAACTAGTATCTCAGTCGGCTTAGTAACATATATTCCAAAGGCTTTGTATTCAAAATCTTCATAAAGCATATATGTAAAGGTAAAGAAATTTTAAGGACTGCAGAAAGAGAGATAAGGGAATTACTAAAAATGCATGTTCAAAGAAGCAAAAATCCTTTATATGGAGTGTGAGAGAAAATCAGATTTCTCTCTTCTCCAACTTGAGCTGGAAAAGTTTAATCAGTACAATGGTGTTTCCGAGAGGACTTTTTTGTTTTCTTCTTTTCTAACAGGAGTTTGCAGAAGCAAAGGTCAAGTATCCTTGGCTAATAGATATTTTTGATATATGTTATATCACATTATATCAAAACACATGCCATGTTCCTTTATCTGTTTGGGCTTCCTTAACACAAACAAATCCTTACAGCAGCCAGAGTGAACTGTAGTCCTTATTGTAGCCCAGCTCATTTTAGCAAGATTGTTTGGTGTTTGGCTTTTTTTTCTTTAAAGGATGGATATTAAATATTAGTCTAATTTTAACTGAGAAGGAGAATGCTACAGGTTACAAGATTGAAGGTTTTAAAAATTATTAAAAGCTGTAAAAGTATAAATTATTTTAATAATAATTTATAATAGTTGCGAACTCAACTGCAATATGAAAAGTAAAGTGTTTCTAAGCAGTCTGCTAGGAGATAGTAACAATCATTTAGTTTGAACAGATACTGCGACATGCTCTTTTTATCCAGTAAGATTTAAGGAATTATGCTTGGCAGAGAGATCAAATGTTAGAATTCCTTATAATAAAATCAAAACCAAGTAAGAAAACATCAAAATTTTAAATTGTTTTCTAAGTAAGTTGTATAATGCAGCTTCCTATCACTCTAACATACAATTCTTAGTCTTTTAGCCCTGCCTTTTGTTTAGATATATGTGTTTGTGAAATTTTGTTAATTTATGTGGGAATTTCTTGTAAGATATTGCTTACAATATTCAAGCTTATGTTATTGTTACTCATTTTCTGATTATATCAGTTCAAAAGTAAAGAGATATGTGGACTCTGTGGCAGACATAACTTATACATGTAATCTGAAGTTAAGCATTTTAACTGATTTTGAAATTACTCTGTTAGCTATCAGTTGTTATTTTAAATATTTCTCCGTGCTGCAGAATTTGATAGTATCTGGCATAGCTCTCTTACTGTCTTCTCCTATTCTACTTTATCACATATGATTGTAAAAGTCCAGAGTGGATCAGGTGGTTGAGGTGCACTGTATATTTCTGAGCATCCAGCTGTGGTGGGATTCTTCTGATGTGGGATTACATTCAGTTAATAACATATCTAATGGCAAAATTTTGCTGAGAGAGCAAAATTTACTTCAGGGAATATCATCTGCAGACCAGATGACTTGTAGAATGGGTTGCCTAATACTCCTGTGGTGCAAAGAAATCTTGCTTTGGTCTTGCCTTGGGGAAAGGATAAATAAATATCATATATATGTGGTGGGATGACTCTAGTGACTGGAGTGCTGCAGTGGATGGCTACAAGCTCTTCAGAAGGGACGGGCAAGGAAGGAGAGGCAGTGGGGTGGCTCTGCACAGTGGGGAGGGTTTCACCTGTACAGAGCTCAGGGACAGTGGGGATAAGGCTGAGTGCCTGTGGGTGACAATCACAGGGATGGCCAACAAGGCAGAGATCCTGCTGGGAGTCTGTCACAGACCACCCAGCCAGGATGAAGTGAAATATTCCATCAGTGGGTGTTTCATGATCAGTAGCCCTTGTTCTTGTGGGAGACTTTAACCTGCCAAATGTCTGCTGGAAACTCAACACAGTGGAGAGGAGGCAGGCTAGGAGGTTCCTGGAGAGTGTGGAAGGTAACTTCCAGACACAGCTGGTAAGGGAGCCTACCAGGGCATGCCCTGACAGACCTGCTGTTTGCAAACAGAGAAGGGCCCTGGGAGATGTGGTGGTCAGGAGCCGTCTTGGGCACAGGAACCACAGAATGATAGATCTTTGATTCTTAGTGAAGTAAGGAAAGGGGTCAACAAAATGTCTGCCTGGGACTTCTGCAGGGTAGATTTTAGCCTGTTCAGGACACTCACTCAGAAAGTCCCTTGTGATCTTTATCAATGATCGCGATGAGGGGATCGAGAGGACCCTCTGTAATTTCACAGTTGACATTAACTTGGGTGCGAGTGTTGAACTATGGATGGTTGGAAGACTTTGCAAACGGATCTGGACAGTCTGGCTTGATGGTCTCAGGCCAATGGCATGAGGGTCAACAAGGTGAAGTGACAGGTCCTGCACATGGGTCACAACCCTATGTAGTGTTACAGTCTTAGGGAAGCTGCCTGGTGAAAAAAGACCTGGGGTGCTGTTTGACAACCAGTTGAATACAAGCTAGCAGTGTGGCCAACAAGGCCAATGGAATACTGGATTGTCCTGGAAATTGTATGTCCAGGACATACAGTCTGTCTCTTCTCTTAGATAACAAGTGCCAGGCAAGAGGAATTGACATCAAGTTGCACCAGGAGAGGTTTAGATTTGATATGTGGAAAAAATTCTTCACTGAAGCGATACTCAGGCATTGGAAGAATGTTCCCAAGAAATTAGCTTGGCACATATTTACAAGATGTGTAGATGTGGCACTCAGGGACATGGTTTAGACGTAAACACATGTCCTGGTTGAAGGGAGGTAGAGGATCTTACCACCTTGTGGGCATGGCCAGGCTATTATTTTACACCACACACTCATCACGGGGGTTGTGGACTCAGGAGGAAAGCTGAGCACCCCACGAAGAGTATGCCACTTTGCTTCTCTCTTCCCAGCAGGAAGGTGTTGGCGTCAGACCTGTGGACGCTGTTCTCTCTGCCACCATCCACTTTCCCCCTCGCATTCCTCTGGGATGCTTCTGCAAGATGTGGTGATGAGGGGAGGCAGCAGTGTGGCTCTGGGACATGGTGCTGAACAGAAAGCAGCAAAATGTTCCTGAGCCCAGCAAGTCTGGGGTGACAGGGAGTTGACAGTCAATAGGACTGCCTTCCCCCCTGGCACAGCAGAGTGATCAAAGGTGTTGGTGTCAAGACAAGCAGAAAGGGACCCCAGGCGAGCCAAAAGGGAGGATGGTGGAGCAATGCAAAAAGCAAAAGCACCACATGGGAACCAACCTCCAGCGTGGCAGAGCAGTAGTAGCAATGACATAGACACCTGTGTGGAACGGAGCACAGCAAAGGGGCGATGTCATCCTACTCAGAGAACCTGCCTCTCTGGGAGTTTGTTTGTCATTGTTTTTTCATTGTTTTCAGACTGGGAGTGGGAAACCCTAGCAACAGTAGCCCTCCTGCCATCTTGGTTTTGTTTCTGACAACCGTGTCATCGGCACATGGGAACAGTCCCCGTAATGCCTTCATTCCTGATAGCCATGTGGGGAGCATGTGGGAACAGTCACCATAAAGCCTTTGTCTTGGGAAGCCACATGGATGGCTTTGGGGAGTGTCTGCCATCTTTCTTTTGTTCCCAGCAGTTAAAACATTTCTGGGTGAAACACCTCGGTTTTTGTAAACTTTTGCAATCAATATTGATGTTGGTTTTGTGTGTGTCTTATTCCACTTCTTTGTACTTTCAGTAAATTCGTACCTCAACCCATAATCTCTGCTTTTGTCCCTCCCTTGCCGCAAGGGGCAAAGGAAAGGGCAGTTGCTTATTTGAAGTTTAATTTCCGTCTGATGTTAAAACCAGCGCAATATGACAATATAATAGTAATGTTTAGAATCAATTACCTTGGAGGTCTTTTTCAACAGTAGAATTTCATGATTCCATGATTCTGTAGGTTTGGTTTGGTTTGGTTTGGTTTGGTTTGGTTTGGTTTGGTTTGGTTTGTGTTGGTTTGGTTTTGTTAGGGATTGCCAGCTCATTTTACAGATACTGATATATTGCATAGCTTGCATTTTGGCTGATGGCAATATCCAGCTGAGTGAACTATCGCACACCCTACTTATTCAGTGTGAAAAAAAATGGTTTGGTTGTTTATAAGTCAGATTTGAATGATCTAGATTTTAGAAAGCAAAATCACCTTCATCAAATAACATAAATACATCACAGAAATTAACAGAATGAATTTTGACAGGAGTTCCGTGTTCATATCTGTAGGTCTTCTGTCCCTTATTTTTCACTTTCTTGACCTTGAGAATGAAATACTCATGAGCCTAGAGGAAGTGTCATTTGAATATTAAACAGCTCTTATAGTATGGTAGGCAAATTTGGAGAATTATAAAACTTATATAATTGATTTATCAATGTAAACTGAGGGACAATTGCATTGAGGACAGCCCTGCAGACAAGAACTAGGGGATACCAGTGGATAAAAAATTGGACATGCGACTCATCAAAAGATGCATGAGCAGCATAGTGAGGGAGGTGATTTTGCCCCACTACTCCATTCTCTTGAGATCCCACGTGAAGTCTGGCATCCATATCTGGGTTCCCCAGCACAAGAAAGCCATGAACCTGTTTGAGTGGGTCCAGAGGAGGGCCGCAAAAATGATCTCAGGACTGCAACAGCTCTTCCCTGAACACAAGCTAAGAGAGTTTGGATTGTTCAGCCTGAAGAAAAGTAGCCTAGGGAGATATTTTTGCAGCTTTCCAGTAAGAGGTCTTGGAAAAAAGGTCAAGAAAGACTCTTTACCAGAACTACCACAACCAGAACACTCTTTACCAGTGATAGGACAAGGTTTAGGCTTAGATTGTGCATAAGGAAGATGTTTTCTATTATCAGAAAATAGAAACATATAAAATAAATATAGAAAAAACTAGAAAAGTTTCTATTATATCATGAGGCACTGGAGCAGGTTGCCCAGAGAAATTACGCATATTCCATCATTGCAAGTGTTCCGAGTCAGGCTGGACAGAGCCTGGGACAAACACATCTAGTGCAAAATGCCCATGTCCATGACAGGGGAGTTGCAATTAGATGATCCATGATGATCCCTTCCATCTCAAACCATTCTATGATTCTAAGTCTTGAAGTATTTTTTAAGGTATATCTTTTAAAATACAGATATAACACTAAACCAAGCATTAAATAACTTTTGTAGGTTGTGTCAACAAAAATAAAGTGCATCTCATTGTATATTTAAGTTTTTTATTAAACAAATATACCAAAACAGGAGTCACAGTATCAGATGTACAGTGCAGAATTGCAATGCTTTATCCTGACTTTGTCATTTGAAAAAGTGTCAGAAAATCAATTATTTTAAATCAAACTTCTCACATAAAAAATACTACAGGAAATTACTACCTTTGAAATAAAATCACACTGAACACAAGATAATCTATTTCTAGTACTATTTTGGAATAACTGATGGTTTAATCTTATTTTTGAAAAATACTGTGGAGGGGAATTTCTGAAACCTTTTCCTCAGCTGCTGTGTTTTGAAGAGGTGCAAGTGTGAAGAATCTTTGTTCTTGAACATTTTGAATCTCACTGTTATGCCAATTGTCTATCAGGTACTTTCTTCTATAGTGAGAAAACAGTGAAATTTTTGAGAAAGGAAGAGACAGAAAAAAAGTTATTTTACTTGATGCATACATGAAGTCACAAAATAGCCAAAGCATCAATTTTTACCTTCAGAGCTCTATGTAGCATACAGCTTTTGCAAGATTCAGGACTGCAGTACAGCAGGAACAGACAACAGTTTACAAAACAATGTCAGGCTTTTCATAAAAGATTTATAATCTAAATTAGAATATCTGAAAAAAGTTTGCATAAATATTATAAAAATCCCGAAGTATCTCCATACTGTGTTGACATAAATTATTGAATTTTGTCTTTATAGGTATGAAAAAAATGTATATATTTCTCTCTTTCTAGGTGGACAGCGTTGGCTATCAGAGAGAAAGAATAAGAGAAAGTGATAAGCATTACCAAGGCAAGGGCATGCATTTCCACAGCTATGAATGAAAGGCAGAAATGGCAGAAGATTGGGAGGGAAACAATTAGGTAAATCTTCATCTGGAAGATGAGAAGAAGATCTTGCTTGGTGAACAACAACCTTGAGAGATAAGGGGCTAACATGCTGAGTATAGAGAAGAAGATTCCCAAAATATCTTTTGCATTTTATATAAAACCTGGGTACTGTTGTATGTCAAACTCAATGTCTCTTCAAAGTGCTAGTTGTGCAGTATTTCCCCTTGGAGTCAAATGTGCATCCAATTCCTTGCCCTTTTCAACATCCCATGTGTTGGAAGGTGAGCACTGAAGAATGCACTTCCAAAGTAATCCTCTGAGCTGCAAGTGTGGAGGGATGGAGGAAAAGAGAGCCTGGTATCCAGTACGCTTGGCTTTTTCTTTCTGATCAAATATGTTTTACGGTTGCTTTTCTTTTCATCTGTGATGTTCTCTTAACTGCCAATTTATAATGTATGTATGTAAGTATCTTATATATTTGCTGTTGTTCTTCTGTTAGTATGCTTCTTGGTGGTCCTAAAATATCCTGCAGAAATTGAATACATCTCATTATTTATCAAAATTGATTTCTTATTTTGTAATGTATGGAATCACTCAGGACACTGGTTTATTAGTATTTAGACATAAGCTCCAATTTTCCTTGAAATTTGGTGTATTCCTGGTGAACATTAAACACGTGTTTTTAAAAATTTCCCATTTCACTGACATAGAAAAGTTTAATAATTTTACTATAATTTATCACTTTTTTAGTACTTCATAGTACCTTATTAATTATTCTTTGTTTTGATGGTGTTGAGCAAGTCTAGAAATTTAGAATCAGAAGGAGGTTGCTCTATACTACTTCTGCATGAGTATTAAGTGTCCCACAATGTACCATTTCACTCGCATTTTCTGATAATACTACTACCAAAATTCTATGTCATGAAGATTGTCCCACAGATTCCTGTTAAAAAAACAAAAGACAAAAATCCTAAGTGCGCTTGTTTCTTGTCAGGTGACAAGAAACCAGATTGTGTATGCTTTATATTTTGGCCAGTTAAAGGATTTTCCATGAAATTAGGAGAACCATCAATACCAAATTTATTTCAAGGAAAATGCTGTGACTTCATTCCTCTTTTCTTTTTTATACAGAATGCGTCTGAATGTCATCTCAATAATTTTGTGCCTGACTTTCATGAAGATTCTTCTTATTTGCCTCAATCACTTCTTGGTCATTCTGAGTAGTTTTAGAAACTTAACCTTACATAAAATATTGCTTTTGACCATGTTGAAGAGATATAGTGATGATGTGTCCTTTTAACATTTTTCCAATTTTCACCTTTTCCATTTATTGACAATTGTAGAATTATCCACATACTGAAAATTTACATCCATATAACAACTTTATTTTGAAAAATGTGATTGCATTAAAATATTTCTGTAACTTCTGCTCTTTTGCCTGAGCAACACATGGCTCAGCTGAAAGTCCTTATGGTTGTTCTTTGGCTGTACTGTAGAACTCTTTGCTGCTGCGAATAGACCATTTTGGACTTTTCTACCCAATTTTAATCTAGGTCACGTCTTTCAGAGGTGCTATGATAAAAGGTTTAATTATCTTTCAAAAATATGTAGCACGTTGATGCTGGCTGAATGCCAGGCACCCACCAAAGCCTCTCTATCCCTCTCCTCTGCAGCTGTGCGGGGGAGAGAAAATATAACAAAAGATTTCATTGGTTGAGATAACAACCGGGAGAGATCACTCATCAAATACCATCATGGGCAAAACAGGCTCAAATTAGAGATATGGATTGAATTTATTACTGCCAAAATCAGAGCAGGATAATGAGAAGTAAAATAACACCTTCAAAACACCTTTCACCCCACCCTCTCTCTTTCCCAGCTCTGCCTCCTCCCCCGGTTGAGCAGGAGGACAGGGAATGGGGGTTATTGTCATTTGCTTCTACCACTGCTCAGAGAGAGGAGTCCTTCCCCTGTTTCAGTGTGGGTCTCTCCCACGGGAGACAGCTCTCTGCGAACTTCTCTGACGTGAATTCATCTCATGAGCAACAGCTTGCTGTGAACTGCTGCAGCATGAGTCTATCCCATGGCAACAGTTTTTTTCAAACTCCTGTAGTGTGGGTCACTCTGCCATGGGGTGCAGTCCTTCAGGGACAGGCTGTTCCAGCATGGGTTCCTCTCTCCATGGACCTTCAATGGCCTCACCGCCTCCTCTCAGGCATCTATCTGCTCTGGCGTGGGCTCTTCCATGGGCTGTGGGTGGGTCTCTGCATCCCCGTGGCCCTCCATGGGCTGCAGGGGCACAGCTGCTTCCCCATGGTCTGCACCAGGGACTGCAGGGGAATCTCAGCTCTGGCGCCTGGAGCACCTCCTCCCTCTCCTTCTCCACTGACCTTGTCTGTAGAGTTGTTCCGCTCACATGTTCTCACTTTGCTCTTCTCTGGCTTCAGTTACAACTGTGCAACAACTTATTTTTTCTGCTTCTTAAATATGTTATCACAAAGGTGTTACCATCATTTCTAAGTGGCCCAGCCGTGACCAGAGGCATATCCTTCTTTGGAGCTGCCAGGGATTGGCTCTGCTAGACATGAAGGAAGCTTCCAGAAGCTTCTTACAGAAGCCACTCCTGTAGCCCCTGCTACCACAAGTTGGCCATGCAAGCCCAATATAACAGTAATCATGAGTTGATTTCTTTTGTAAAGCCATCCTGGAAATATTGACTGACCTTTCAAAAAATTTTTTTTGGCTGAGCAGAGAACATAGAAGAGACTAGGATGTTTTAAAAGAAAAAAAGGTCACCTAAATATGAGGGGTTATTAGAGACTCACAGTCTTTGTCATTATTTAAATTTCTTGCTTCACATTTTGCAAGTGCATAAAGTTAGTTGTATGGTAGTAAAAGTGAGAGATTATTGTATTCTCGCTTTTCTGAGAACTAAGTGAATTTTCAAGGAGAAATATAAACCGTGGACAGGCTTCAAATAACATAGCTGACTATTAAGAAGAAATGACGTAATGTTTGATCTTTTTTGGTTAAATTTTCTAGGAAATTTCTGCCTTTTAAAATGCATCTTTATGCTAATAATTCAATTCTACATTGTAAAAAGTTTCTGGAAAGATTCTCTGTAAGACATTAATGAAGATGAAGATTGGCTTTCTAAATTATATTCCTTTTAGTTATTTCTGATACATAAAATATTCATTAGTAGTTAAAGTTTCAACTATCAGTTGAGTTAGCTTATAATAAATTTAAATTTAGGGAAATGTAGTAATTAAACAAGAAAAAATTCTTATTATAATTACTATAAAACTGTTAATTGATACTACATAATATTGTTAATAAACATTAGATTTTAAAAGAGGATTAAGAAGAAACATTTTCACTGAGAATAAAAAAGGTTTTAAAGTCATGGCAAATGCTTAATCAACAATTTAAAACTACTATATAACTAATAAGTTTAAAAAATGGGTTTTAAAAATAGGTGAAGACATGGCTTTTGGCTTAGATGGCACATAAAAGAAAAACATCTGTGTTGTGTGTTTGAATAGGATGTTTGGGCAAATTTCTGCATGAGTTTGAAATGAAAATGTCCCCAGTTATGTGTGAAATATTTCTGGACACCAACAACTTTTGTATTTTAAGGTGAGTATTTTAATTTGGCTACAGCTTTCTAGGTCTGTCATGAAACTGAGGATACTTGAGTACAAAACTTTTCTCTGAATTCAGCACTTATTTTGAAAAAGTTGTTGCTTCTGGGTTGGGTCCTTACTATCATATAAAGATTAATTTTCTAGCTTAGTCATTAAAATTTGGACTCATGACAGCCACCTCAGAATATGAAAATTATTTTCTTTAGACAAAGTGAGGAGAAAAAACGAAGGCTTTTGAATGAAGTAATAAATCCTTTTTGCAAAGATCAAAGAATCCACAGTAGATATTTTTTCAACATGTGAGCTATGTCAGGAGGAATATTCCCGCACCTTCATAAGCTATTTCCAAATCTAGCTATCTCCAGATCTTACAAGTGACCAGCTGTATGAAGCTTATGTGTGAAGCATTACAATGGCTAGATAGTACTGTGAAAAAAGACTTCACTGGAAGTCTCCCCTCCACAGGACTGTGTGGAAAGTGTCTGTAACAAATTTCTTTGTGGTTTGCTTTGTGCTAAGACACCACAATAGACTCGGGAAAAAAAATATTTTTTCCTTTTCTGAGGAAATATTATTTTTTGCATATGCGTGTAAAAACTGACTTTACATGCTCTCCTTTACTGGTGTGGATTGCTGCCAGATGCCTTTCACTGTTATTTTATTATGCATACAACTGCTCTATCCCTCCATTCCCCATTCTTTATAAGGGGCTTTCAGCAATAAAATTTAACATGTTTGCTGATCTAAGCAAATTGTCAAAATAGGTTTTGATTGATATTCTAGATTGTAACTTGGCATAGAACTTTATGATCACAGACTGTGATCGCTTCAGTAGATATTTTCCCTTTTCTACTGAACTTTGGCAGTTAACCTTTTCTGGGAATTATGATTCTGTAGGAGGTGTACTCACTTCAGCATAAAGGATTTGGTAGAAGATTCCTAAGGGATTTGATAAAAAATTCCTCTGATTAAAAGCATATCTTGCAATTTATTTTTGACTTTGCTAATTTATTTCAAATTAATTGCCTGATGGACGGAGCGATGATTTACTCATGGTCTGATCTATTTAGTCCTGCCATGTTCTGTGTTACTGTTCGACAGCTACAAAGTGAAACCTCTGTCTGAATTGGAAACTCATGTTTTCTGAGAGGTAGAATTTTGGAGTGAGCTGTTTTGCAGTGGTTGCTAAGCATGCTTCTGCACATACCCTTTAGCAGCTGTCACAGACACTGTAGAGTTATGCAGCCAGATTGGGAGGATCTCTATATCATCCCCTAGTGTTTACTTGCCCTTAATCTCTTTTTGTAGCAGAGTTATGAAAGGTATGAAATGTGAGTTATGAAGCTTGAATTAAATCAATTTTTGCTGCATCCAAATGCTCTTGCATTTTATAATTTCTTCTGTTGTAACAGGCTTCTTGAAACTCCCTCACTTCATACACATACCTGGTCTATAACATAGTCCAGCCCATGGAGGTCAGAGTAAGAGAATCATGGAGAATTTTCATTGCTTTTAGATTGCGTATTAAGCTCTTTTACCCTTCCCCCCCTCCCCCCCTTTTCCTTACTTTATTAGCATTTCGTTGTCCTTTAGATAATGTAAAATTCCTGAGGCAGTAGCTATCTTATTAATATCATACTGCAGGGAAAAGTAGGAGAGTGGGTAGCATATATCCAGAGATTACTGACCCATAGTTTAGCTAAGAGATGACTTTGACATCTCCACAATTGTCTTTTATAACTGGAAATGGGTATGTGATTTATCAGGTCAGATGTCATCTTTTGTTTGTGACTCAATTCTCAGTAAATGTAGAAGAAGAAAGTTTCTCTTCAGCAAGGTGATGAATAAGGATGATGAAATAAAGCCTTTCTACCAGACTGTCTACTATACAGAAGTATTGCATATGTATGTGTTGTACCAGCACAAAAACTGCCAATTATTTAAATAAATACATGGCATATGACATGTTGGAAAATAAAACTCCATAGAAAAAATATTATTTGACTTATCTGATTCTCAGCTGTACCTTTAGAAATGTTTGTGAACATACTCTCTACTAATACGTGAAGAGTACCTGCCTTCTGTCTGTCTTGAAGTCGGCACTTGACACTCTCTTAGCAGAGAAATGAAATGAAATTTGCAATGTCATTTTTTGGGAATACATCACAGCCATATCTGCAGATCACTCATTCTCTTTATATTTTTCTGAAGGAATAAGCCCCCATTAAAACTGTGGAAGATCCCAAGTGAGTTTTAGGGGGTGATGATCTTACGTTGACACTTGCACATATTGGGCCAAACACAGACTAGATTCGACCTCCCAAGAAATGAATTGTTTAATTTCAGTTTATAATTTTATTTATTAAACATGACAATAAGTGACTGATTTAATTTTCCAACTGCTACCATCAAAATTTTTTTTTCTCCACCTAATAATGTGTTACTGTTACAGTGAATATCTTGCATATCTGGCAGATTGCTGATATAGTGGATCCAAGAAAGTTAGTAGTCTACAACAACTGGTAATAGGAGCCAAACCAATTGCTAACACAAATACCCCAAAGTACAGGTTTTTCAACAAAAAAAGCACATGAAGGTAAAACTTATGTTTCATAAAAGCTATTCTTGTTAATGTGAGACACAGGAAGACATTTGTTTAAAAAATACACAAAATCACAGATACAGATTTGAAAATATTTCAAGGAAGATGCTTGCTATTTTAGGATTGAATTTCTGCCCTACTATTAACTATCTTATAGAAAAGCAATTTTTTGTTCTAATTACTTAAAAATGCTGTCACAAGATCAGTTCTTTATATAGAAATCTAGGTATGGATATGCACGATTCTCTTCAGAGTTTATTCAACCTATTCATGTTAGACACCTTGCATGCTCCAATATCTTGAACATCTGCATTTGAACAAATTTCAGACAAAATGTCTCCATAGAGGGTGCAAGCATTTTCGTTCCAGTACATCTGTTCGTACATTTGAAAGTGACATATGAGAATTAGAAGTTCTTAAAATGAATTTTTTATTCCAACATTATGTTTGCTAGACAAAAATATCAGGCTAGAGATAAAAACACCATTAATAACCATCTGTTTTACTAGTTTTGACTATGAGGGGAAATAGAAGCATTTTTTCTCTCTTTTATCAAAACGCCAAATTAGGTCATGCCAGGAAAAAGACTAAAGATTTGTCAAACTGAGAGCAACATAACTTGTTAACTCCATGTAAGTTTCTTATTTACAGACTAGTTAGAAACTCATCAGAATACATGTGATTCTGCTGTGTTGTCAGATAGTCTTCTTTTTTCATAAAGTTTTTATGTCAACAGCCTTCATAAGAATCTTAATTTGTGTATAATCATGCTTATATAAATCTACATGATATAAATTTGCAAGCGTTATTAATTTTGTGATTCAATATGACCTACATCTTTTGCTAATAATAGAGTGTAATTCTTTTGTCAGTGTAGCTTTGCTGTTTGAAATAACTGAGGATCTGTATCCTAGTGATTACAGAACATTTCAATTCAGTCACTAGATGAGAAAAAAACGTTTAACCTTCTCTGCTATTGTTCAACAGGTACAAATAGAAACCTCTATCTGAATTGGAAACTTAGGTAGCAATTGTAGAGCACTCTACCTGCCACAGCTATAATCTCAGTCAAATGTCCTTAACTTCTTTTTTAAGACACTATCTCTTCAGAGATTTTCTTTGGGGATATTCTTGTTTTTATAACGTCACATTTCATGGATCTTTTTTTTATAAATGTAATGTTTTATGTCATAGCTCTTTTTCAGCAAACGGGCAATTTATTATGTTTTGATTTCTAATAACACTGTTCTCTCTGAATATAGCACAGTATTTGTATTAGTGAAATAGGCATAGTTAGGCATACAGCAATCTAGCATAGCAACAAAAAATTTTCACACTTATTGTTTATTTTACATACACACTGATGGCTGTGTGTATTTTTTTATATGTGCATAAACATATACTATGTGACATAGTGAAAGAGCTTAAAAACAAGGAAAGCTGAAAATATTTAATACATTTTACACACAGCTAGAGTAATGTGAAAAAAGCTGGATGGGATTAAGTTTCATGTATCAAAAATGGAGAAGAGGAACTGAGGTACAAAGTGATGGTGACCTCAGTATATGTCATTTGGCACACATATAGTAATAATGTGTGGTAAATGATCTTACAAGCGTATATGGTGAACAATCTGTGTCTTTATATTCAGTCAGAAGCAGCATAACATAAACACAAAAACTAAACAAATCTAGTGTTAAAGAAGGGAGAGGAATTTTTACAGGCTGATGACCACCTACTGGGTACCAATGGAACGGTGATTTGCTAACTGGTCAGAAGATTCCAACTGTTACAGTAGATCTTTTATAAAAGTAGTGTTAATGTTTACAGTTGATGGAATGATTTTTCTTTAGCTACAGAAATAAACAGGTCTTAGAACCATAAAGAAAATCTGGTTTAGGATTCAGCCTACTACCTTTCAATTCAGAACTCTCTTCCATTAATTTCAGTGAAATTAGAGTTAAGCTTTTAATAACATGTCCTTTGGAAAACCTAGGGGAAAAAAACCCAATAATCAAGAATTTTCTGTTCTAAATATTAGTGATCTCTCAAGAGCAACTGAGACAGCAGATTCCTTTTATACTAGAATCTGTTATTGAATTGAGTACAACAGAATTGGCACATATATAGTTCCTAGTGATGTTTGATTACGTCAGAAGAGTGATCCTGCCTATTCACAGCATGTAATAGACTCTTGGCAGGTAGTAATGTCTCTTACTGTATTGCTCCTAAAAACTATTATAACATGTATTTCATGCAAAAAAACCCAGTTGACAGAAATAATGAAGAAAGAAGAAAAGAAGATATTGTCACAAAATAAGCATCTGTACTGTATATACATATATACATATACATATACATATACATATACATATACATATACATATACATATATTCACTCATACATATGAGACAGGGAGTTGTTTAAGTTCTGATTTCCTTTGGACTGCTAGTTAAAAAAAATTCAATTTCAATTCTTAGTCTAGAAAGCAAAGTCACACCCCATAAATTTGCATGCCATTGTTAATCACACATTTAGTCCATTCTTTAACTGTTCTATAAGTTTTGTAGTTATGTAGTTACAACTGATACTGCCACATACATCAAATGAAGAGTTTTCTTCCAGACAGAATATTCATCAGAATTGCCAGGAAGTATACAAGTGGAGAGCCCTGTGTTGGGGTTTAGTATTCTTCCTTTTTATTTTTTTCTCTCAGGGAATCTTCTCCCATATATGTTGCCAGGAGACAATAACAACCAGGTACTTAAGAAAAACAAAAGAAGTTGCCACAGCTCAGGGGAGGGGTGCAGCTGGCTACTCTCCCTTTTTACCTGGGGGTTTCTCTGGAAAAGGCAGAGATAATTTGAGATTGGGCTGGAGAAAAGGGGTTGGGTGCAGCTTGTAGCTCTCTTGTGCTCTTGGCATGGGGAGGGGAGAGAAGCTGTGGTCACTGTGGGGAGAATTCATCACCACTGTGGGCTTCTGTTTCCTGCTGCCTTCTACCATGAGTTAAGCTCTACCTGTGAGAGCAGTTGTTGCACTGGGACCTTAAGACCCAAACTCACCAAAAAGGGGACCCTTCACCACCTGCTAGGGTGCCTCAGGGGAAACCCTGACATCCCTGAACCTCTTCCCTGCTGCCCACAGGAGCCTCTCCCTGCTGTGTTTGGTAGCCACTGCTGGGCTGCCACTGCCCCGCTGTTTCTTTGCCACTGTTCTGAGTTTTTTCAGCTACACTGTATCCCTGCACCCCCTGCCTGCTGGACTGTACACATATATACTAGTAAAGAACTGTTACTCCTTTTCCCATATCTTTGCCTGAAAGCCCCTTAATTTCAAAGTTATAATAATTCAGAGGGAGGGGGTCATATTCTTCATTGCAAAGAAGGTTCTCACCTTCCTTGGCAGACATCTGTCTTTCAAACCAAGACACTCTGATGTTAGGGACATCATTACATCTAAGAGAAGAGATATAGGACAATGTTCCATTGAAATCTAAATTGCATCTCTGCACTACTATCTGTGCACATTTTTTACAGTATATCTTTTATCAGGTATTCTTATATATCAATAACTTGCTGATTTCTGTAGAAAATAAGGAACATTTTTCTGAGAAACTCATTACTTCATTGACATGCATTGGCTATCGTGGACACCAGTTATTTTGAAAAAGCTCTTGCAATTCCACATACAGTTCTGCACATACGTGGCATACACAGTATGTGTGTGTATCCTTTTTCCCTTGTAGAGAAAATGTATATAATATAGTTGAAACAGAAAGTTTTCAGCTATATGATGTGTTCATAATAATTTAAGACAAATGATGAGGAAAATATAACTCGCCTCTCATACAAAAAAAGCCCAACCTAACCCACTAAGCTGAAGAGGAAAATTTTAGGGAAAGCCAAGGAAAAATTGTGAAAATTTACTAAAAAATGACCATAGGAGAAAAGAATATGAACACCAAGGATCTTTGGAGTCTTCATATAAGATAAAACCCTGTATTGTAAGTGTAAATTTATGGCTAACTTTGTAAGATTTTCTTTAAATGAAATTTGTGCTTTGGTCTTTGACATGTAGACATAGTGTAACTAGAACAGATATTGCAAATGGGGACCATTTAAGCTGATCGTGCTCCTGGAGGCTAGCAACCATGTTGCCACTTGTAACCAGTCATTTTGACTGCAGTACTGTGACAAATCGGTGCAAAGCTCTCTCAGGCTGAAGAGTTCATACCTTAAAAATATTTGACATTTTTGTCATCAAAACCTAAAGCTGAGTTTTCCATTTAGCATGTAGAATTTAAGGCATAAATATTAAGGTGTACAACTTTAACTGGCATCTCCATCTAATTTTGTCAGAAAATATGAATTATCAAAGCAAATGAAAATGGTAGACTCTCCTTGTGATTTGTGTTCTTGGGTCTGAATTGAAAAGGAGGTTGTAAGGCATTGTTTTACTCACAGAAACCTCAGAAAAAGCTTCACTGTGAAGTCTGATAATCGGCTAATTTCCTTTGCATCTTAAATTTTTCACAAGGTTTGATTGACTTGCTTTAATGATAATCCCTTAAAACTAGGTGGGATAGTGTGTCTCACAATTCCAGGATGTGTAAGTTAAAGAGCTAAAATCGACTATATGGATCTTATGAGGATTTGTCCTTTTGGCAAATGCACTAGTTGGTGAGTTTGATTCAGAGTACTTGCAACTTGATTGACTTAGTATTTAAAGTTACATTTTGATCATAATTTGAAAATTCAGTCATTCAGTTTTGCAGTATAGAATAGATTATAATAATGAGATTTTGCCTTTACACTGAAAGCATAGGTCAGGATTCTACACATGTCTACAGACAAGCAACTATCTGCTTACATCTAAGTTAAGTTTTACAACTCTGTAAGTTAAAAAGAAGAATTTTTATGTTTATTCAGCTTTTTTCAAATTTATAGTGTCAAAAAATGGTGCACAGATAATTTTTCATTTAATCTACAAATGGATTATCAAAGATAAAAGGTCTTTTGGATAGTCTAGGATACTACTTGTCTTTGCTTAGGTGCAAACACTTGCTAACTTCTGAAAATGCAGCTGGATGTTGACTGGTGATAGGTAGCATGCTGTGTCTTCTGTATCTTCTAAAATCCTTTCCAACTGTGATTATGCCACATATTTTCTCATGCTCTTTTGAAGTTTCCAATGTACCTACAGGGAATAAATATTATTTACTGAGATTGTAAACTGTTCTTGTTGTTTGTTTCAGTGGGAGATGTGAGAAACACAAATTGTTTCTTTGAAAAAACAGCTCTTTGAAAAACATGAATAAGTTAGTCTCCTTCTGTGCATTTGCTTTGTTGTCCTACTGGTAAAGACTACGAAAAGGATATCTCTGAAGCGCTAAGTGGCTTTTTCCTAATACTGCCCTTAAGGCTTATGCACACTGGTGGGGGGCTCATTCTAAAAATAACAGAACTGAATTTCCATAAACTTTTGTTTTGCCACTTAGGTCAGCCATGAATGGATCATTTCTTGCTGCAATAGTTCATATTATGAGTTTCAAGTCTTTCCTTCAATTAGATTCTGTTTCTTTGAAAGCTTAACATCTTTTGTTTGTGCAGCTTTGAGACCTATCAAGAAGCCCTTTAAGGCAGTCAGTTTGTAAAGTAAACACAGAGCAACTGGGCTTTACAAAAGTGATCGTTTTCCCTCAGCTCATCTTTCTTCTATTTTGTAACTGAATCTGATGAAATCTAAGCTGATTTCATTCATATTCTCCGGCCTGGTTCACCATAGCTAGGAAATTGTGCTTAATTGCTCTTCAAGACTGCAAGTAAACACTTGGCCTCAAACTTTTATTTCAAGTTACCATTTGTTAACTACTAGTTTTTGAAATAATTTCTAAGCATTCATAACTGTAGGCTGCTTTCTTGAAAAGTCTCTTTCCAAAGCATAAAACATATATATATATATATATATATTACACTTTGAAATATCTGCTGATATGAAGTTTCACAGAACAGAGATAAGTGCTCAAACTCAAATTACAGATAAAGAATAACAGCGAAGTTCTTTGCTGACTGTTTTATCACGGTGCAGTCCAATGCTAAAATATTACATATAGAGTTGTCAGAATGTTTCAGATCTACTACTTTCTATTTTATCAGTTTTCTTCTTAATAAACTTGGCTGGAAAACAAGGGTTCTGGTTTTCTGTGTAAACTTGGAAGCTTTGGAAATTTCTGTTCTGCAATGAGAGACTGAAAGATTTATTTTCCTTGAAACAGTCTCCTTCAGAGAGAAGACTGATGATAACAAAAAGTAAAGTTCTCACAGGCTTTTTCTGGGATATGGAGTATTCATAACTTGTCTTTCTATTTCTCTCTATAACTTGAGTACTCCTCATCACAAATCTGTAATTTTTATGGCAACGTATATTGCTTGTCTTTGAACAACCTACCCATCTTGATCATGAGAGCTTCTAATAAAAGTTATTTCAGAAAAAAAAAAAAGAACAAAACTTTAGTCAAAAAACTCCCCAAATCCAGAAAGAATTCATCATTTGCTCTTAAACATGAGTGTTTTTTGCATAGGTAATATACTTAGTAGAACAATTTTCATTTAACATTTTTTTTATTATCAAGGATTTCAAGACCATGTGTATTTAGTAATAAATAAATAAGGCCCATTTCCTATTACTGCCATTTTTTCAGAAATAACTAGATTAAAGCCTGTGTTTCATTCATACCTCCAGAGCAGTTTGTCAGCTTAAAAAAATACACATATATTTTTTAGCTTGTTTTCGGTAGTGAAAGTAAAAGTGAGTTTGTATTGTTATAATTTTATCTACTGTCTTAAGTCTTAGAGGAATATAATTTATAACTGTTCCAAAGAGTTAAACAGGATAATTTAGGTTATGTTGTAATATTACGCTTTTTTCGGATATACCCCAAAGTGGAGAAAAAAGGGTTCAAAGAGTCTGCTCGTATGTAGGACATCTTACTTCCTCATATCTCTCTTTCTGTTCTCTATTCTTTCTTCTCAGTTGGAGTGAAAAATTGCTGCTATTTTGTAGACTGAAAATTAAAGACCTTATTCCAGCAGTACCAAGTGTTTGTTCCCATCTTAGATGTTAGGTTGGAGGATTATCCCTTCCTTTTTAATGATATGCATCTATAGAGTGGACATAGGTGTGCTTGCACACAATTAGAGGAGTCTTTAATCTGTTTTTATAGTGACCCTATTTTAGAGATAGGCAACATCTCATGAAAACTTGAGTATGGAGAGTAGTTCATCCATGAATATATTTATCTGGACTTGAGCTCTCCACATGGAGATGTAGACGTTACTACTACAGACTTGCAGTTATATGGGTTGTATGTAATACAGACCAATCTTGCTCACAGCAAGAGTTGGGTACAGATCTTTGGTATACGTTTCCAGACTAAGCTTGAAAGTTCACTTTTCTAATATACAATTCTCCATTCAACTAGATTAGGTGTGTTAGAAGCATTTTTAAGGCCTACTGGCAAACAAAGTTTTGGGAAAAACCTTACAATTTAAGAAATGTGTGAGATACATCCTTAAACAAATTAATACAATAGCCAGTACCTCAGATCTTTACGCTAAATTCTTTGTCAAGTAGTCTTGAAGCATTGTTTCTGTGTTTTTTTCTGCTACCATTGTCAGTTTGTATCCTTCCTAACAAGCACCTCAAAGACTGCTTGGGACTTAATGGAGAAATAAGATCTTGAAGTCTAAGTCATCAGTAGGGCACCTAGTGACCCCGATGTTCATTACCCAAGACTGCAGAATGATTCCTCTTTTGAGATTTCATTTTTTCCCTTTTTTTCTTTTCCATTCTTTGTAGCATCTGTGTCTGCCTTGGAATCATGCTGAGTGAGATATTCTGTATAAAGAAATGTTCATCATGGTATGTTGTCACTTAAGCCTTAGCTGATAATGACATAGTGTTTAGAAAGTGGTATAATAAGGTGTTTTCCTTAGCAACATTACTGTTGCTAATAAGCACTTAAAATGTTGTCATCTTGTAATGGAGATATTGTACTCAAATTCTTGCTGCTACCTGTGAAAACTTGTGCAGGGTAAGATGGTTTCCTTCGTGCTCCTCTATCATGCTTTCTAGACTGCTTTGATAGTTTTACACGCTGTGTTTGTCAAATACGTGAACACCAACTGTATTGGGTCTGATCAGCTCACAGCCCTGACAGTGCTGTGCTTTGCATTGGTAGCTGGATGGGTGCTGATAACAGGGCAATGTTTTGGCTACTGCTGGGCAGCACTGTCCCTCTGATGTTCCTTCCCCCATCAAAGAGGATGGAGGTGGCCAAGATCCTGGGAGGGGATACAGCCAGGCCAGCTGACCCAAATTAGCCAAAGGGATATTCCATACCATGTGACGTCAGCTCAGATATAAAAGCTAAGGGAGAGAGGAGGAAGGGGGGACACTCGTGTGCTTTCATTGACTGTCCTCCGGAGCAACCGTTACGCGTGCTGAGGCCCTGCTTCCCGGGAGGTGTCCGGACATCGCTGCCCATGGGAAGTAGAGATCGATCCTTTACTTTTCCTCTTTTGCTCGCGCGTGCAGACCTTGCTTTGCTTTTTGCTTCATACTGTAATAAAACTGCCTTATCTCACCGTACTGGCCGTGCTCCAGCTTATTCTCCCCTGTCCCAGCAGGAGAGGGGACTGATAGAGCGACTGAGTGGGCACTTGGCGCCTAGCCAGGGTCAACCCACTACACCAACCCTACGTATTCCTGGAGGGATACAGGACTCAGAGACTGGAGAATGCTTCTGCAATAACTGTGTTTCACAATATGGATGTGGTTACACTTTTCTTTGCATTTTCTAGAGAGTATTAACACTATACTGGTCTTGTTTCTTTGGTTACTATAAAGAGTTGATGAGCTTTATTTGATTAAATTTTGGTATTAGAAAATTCAGAGGTCTTACCTTTCCAAGCATATTCACACACAACTTGAGACATTATTCTCTCAGGTAATGTTTTCAAATCACAAAGGTTAGGATATGATTCACGTTGATTTTGAAAGTCTTTGTTAATGTTTGACCATAAAGCTTTACAAATGGGAAATGTAACCAGTATGAAAAATATTCTGAATAAGTATTTTGAATTAATATTTGTACAGACATATTTGCACAATGAATATAAGGTCTTATGTTGACAGAGCAATATAAGGATAGTTCAGATCACATTTTTGTAAAATGTCAGTTCTATGCATCTTTCATTGATCTGCCTATGACATCATGTCTGAAATTTACAAGAATGAGAAAATGAATCCATGTAATACAAGCCATAATTTCCCAAGACTGTTGTGCAGTCACGTACTTTTATGGATATCTCCTTACTATAGAAGTTTGTATCTTAGCTGTCTTAAACAGGAAAGTAAGTAAATTCACTTACTAGCTCCTTAAATTTTATTCCTTTCTTTTATTAGAATCTATGCAATTTTGTATTCTGAATGCTGTTTTGCTATTTCTTATACTGAGTTCTTCTCTTCTAAGATAAATGGTTTGGTTATCCAGGCTTTTGCAGTAACCTGAATTCTGCCATTGGCCTTCACTCTAGATCATTCTGGGTTGCTGGCTGACATTTTTGGTAGAATCTTTGGATCCCATTTCCTTCAGTGATCAGGAGAATTTCTAGTTTTATGCTTAGAAGAAAAGGAAATGTAGGTAAGCTGCTCTACATGCACTGTTCCCTAACAGACATACTGCCTTTTTTACTGCGGTGGGTTTTTTTGTTTGGTTGGCTATTTTCAGTTCATTGGTTGGTGGAGGTTTGTTTGTTTGTGGGTTGTTTGTTTGTTTGTTTGTTTAGTTTTAAAAAAAATTGTTTTTTTTCTTCCATTTTCCTTGTTTGTCTGGAATACTGGTACAAATGAAATGGATGCTTCATTCCCTACAAAAATGGTTTTTTGAAAAAGGTCTTATTAAAAACACACTAATTTTAGGAAGAGTAGGTTACCCCTAGTGCACTATAAATCAAACTTTATTATTTATTGTAGTGTCCTAGGTGTTCAGTAATAATAAATGATATATCAGGTAAGACACTAGTAAGGATTCTGCATATGTGAATAATTCAGTGGTTCTGTTTAGACGGTGAGAACAGATCATGAAGCCTCCCGGGCTTCCAATGAGCTTAACGAATATAAACAATGAATTAATTTTAGGTCAGGGATATAACTTTGAAGTACCAAAGCAATTAGAGTTTAATTAAAAAAGATGTTCATGAAAGGTAGTTCACATAAATTGTGTTTGGACATAAAAAGGAGCTTTCAGTAATAGACTGAAATTCTTGATACGAACATGGCCACTCTCAGCTGTTTTTAAACTTTGTAACTGTTTTTAAAATTAACTGTTTGAGGGTTTCTTGAAGAGTAGAAGTGACATACAAACTTTTGTCCAGCTAAAAAAGATGAATGCAGCGGTTTATTTGGTCTACACAGGCCTTTTCATATTGTTAAATTCTCTCAATGCGGTTATACTAAACCTTTAAAGCACCATTAGTGCCATAACAAATTATACAGTCTGTGTTAAGACTCATTCTTGATTTTGGGGTTTTTTAAAATAACTTCCATAAATTAAATTTGAACTAGAGAGTAAAATAGATTATGTGACTATGTACTTAGTGACTCTAACTCATATTCTGTGCTATAGCACTGTAAGTTGTGTAGTCATGTATGCAATAAACCTAGTGCAACCTCAAGTAACTGTAAAACCCATGCTACTGTCCAGAGAAGTTCTCTGACATAAAGGTTCCAAAGCTGTTTCAAAGCTATCTTGACTGTTTGCTTATATGTCCCAGTCATGTCTCCTCTAGCCCTGAGAGTTTGGATTCACTATTTATTTGTCAGCAGGAAATAATCTTCAAAAGACTTTAAATTTTGACTTAGAGATTGCTCTCTTCTCAGAATCTGATTAGCAACGTTTCATTTGTGCTATTACTAAAAGGCTGCAAATTACAGAGCTATGCCAAGGGATAATGCAGTACTACAGTAAATAGTGACACTTTTTTCCTTATCCTATCTAGTTAAATTGTGAATGCTTGTTTTGACCATATCATAATGCTTTACTATGTGGCAGAAAATCTGCAGTAATCATAAACCATATATGGTGGTTAGAGTGCTCTGATCCATACTGCACATTTGCTGTATATCTGTGAAAAACAATGAAGGTTTTATCAGTGGCCAAAACCAAGAATTTTGGAAGTTTTCAGTACTGAATATATGAAACACTTAACTGCTCTCTGCACTTTAATTGCTAAACAAGTTTCTTGGCGATCTCAAATGTTCAAAAGTGAGCATTTAGCTAATTGTGTTTAAGTGTGAGCATACGTGTGAAGTACAGAGGAGATAACACTAGATGATTAGACTGATAGCCAGTTTTGAACTGCAGATTGAGTCTGTTCTTATATTCATTTACCAGCATTGTTTTTAGTTGCATTAGTGCTCTCTTGAAACCTTTTTTGTATAATTTTCTGTATCCTCCTGATAGCTGTTCTCTTACATTGAAAAAAAGAAAGTAAAGATTACTTTTAAGGCATCAGATAGTCTTAGCATCTGGCTAATAGTTCATTCTGTGTTTTTCACTCTTTTGCTCTCGATCCTGTTTTTATTCCATCTTTTAAACTATCTCAGTCCAATTCCAGTATTTGTCCATTCCAATTAGGCATAGCTGGCTCAACTACACTGATGGAAGAATCAGCAGTCATGTCTTAGAAGGCATTATAGACCATTAAAGACCCCCTGAAGAGCCCCCAGACTCTTGTGCACAATCTACAGTGTTGCAACAGACAGTGCAATACTTCCTCCCACAGAAGAGGTACCTGAGCATTCCCACTGGAACCTGAATAAATATTAACCCATTGTGTTGCGTGTGCTTCCCCCACCCCTGATGGATGAAGACTGCAACCATCATTTCGACCAACACACATCTAAATTTCGACAATCAAGCCTTGTGTCTGGATTCATGGGTCGTGATACCTTTCTTCTCCACTATCTAGTGTCACACTTTCTTTCTCTTTTTTTCTTTCATTTCCTACTATCACTATTTTCTTAAGTGATATCGTTATACTTTTATATTGTATATAACTTAGATAATAAACAAAATGGCTAGATACCTCCTTTCCATTGCAACCAAATTCTTCTAAAATAAACATGCCACATATATAAAAATATAGACACTGATCATTCAGTGTCATTTCATTCTAGTCCAAGGGATGTATTAAAAAGGCATGTTTAAAATATGTGCACAGATTTCTTAATTTTGTTAACCAGTATTTAATAGAATTTTATTCTAATGCTTTCCTTGAGAATTTTGTTACTATTTTTTATATCTGGATCAATTTCAGAGTATAGAATTTTGAAGTAGACCTTTATGTTTTTACTACAGCTTATTTAATTAGTGTGTTTTATCATCTACCAGGTTCTTAATATGGTCTAATACTCCTCTATACTCACGCATTGATAATTCAGTACTTAGAAAAAATGTCTTGCTTATACAGTTGTATGAAATTTAGATATTTATGACCTTTATGCCTTAAATAAATTTCACTATAATTTACTAGATTTTGGAGTAGTTTGTTATTTAATTTGTAAGTGTGCAGTAAATAAATTAGGAGTAAAAAAGATTGTAAGTAATAGAACAGCACTGGTAAAAACTAATCATTAGGGATGATGAACAAAGCATATGCAGGACTTGCTACCAAAGATTCAATTTCCTACTAGAGTAGTCTTGGTCTTTCTACTCTTTTTCACAGTATTTTCTGCATAGTGATATATTTCAAGAAGGGAAGGATGAGTAGTTTCAGCCAGAGGAGCCTGTAGCCTGGTGCTTGGGCCACTCTGGGGAAACAGGGGAGAACTTCCTTTCACGCCTTTTGAGAAATCTCTCTGTGTGAGAAAAAAATCCTTATTTTTGCCCCTTGAAAAAAGAACTGCATTGAGAGGTATGATCAAGTGCCATGGACACTGAGGAAAATCTCTGTTATGTCTATCAACTCACAGGAGACATCTCCATGCATTTAAATAGTCTCCATACATTTTAAAGACCATCAAGGAAACTGGTTCAACTTTGCCCTCAAAGTTTCCTATTGGTCAGGTTTATTATATATTGAATACCTCCATCATGCAACAGGCCTTCAAAAATTAATATCTTCAGATTCATGTTTAAATTTCAACTTCTTATTTCCCAATTTAAATTATTTAAATCAAAATACCATCACTTTTTTTTCTGCCTATGCTACACCTCAAAATTTTTCATAGGCACTTTTTAAAGGTGTATGTTAAAGGTTATAACAATAATAATAGATAATACTTATTATTAGCTTGAGAATAACATTAAAATAATAATCTTAATCATAATTTTTAAATTAAATTTTGGTTTTGATGATATTAATAATGGTGGCATTTTCAAAGTCACAAATAATTCTAGAGAAAGGACAGGGTGAGGGGAATTCCCACTTTAAAGTTCTTACCTTGCCTTATACCAGTTGATGAAATCAGTAAAGAAATAATTAACATTAATTTAACATATTAAGCATGAATTGAAAACAAATATATGTTAAAATATTTAAGCAAAATTTTTTTGGTAGAGAATTTAATGCATAAAAGCCAGTTTGGAAAAGCTCTATTGCTGCTATACAACAAAATGTATCCTACTGTGAAACAGATTGTATGAACAAAGTGAATGTAAATAAATGCTATTGGTTCCACTATCATTGTTATATATTCATATAGTATAAATTAAATGGCCAGGTCAATATTAATCCAATTAAATTGCAATTTTTGCATTTTAGAAATAAGATTACTATCTAAAACTATGCTTTCTAAAGACTAGCATGATTGCCTAGTCAGTCAGTAATTGCACTCAGGATAAAGGCCTATATCATGTCCTGATAGTTGCATGTGCACCTACCGTGGTTGCAAATGGCATCTACACGATCAATGATGAGGGTGAAAAAACCCGCATCAGAAGTAATGCATCAGAAGTAGAATTCAGGTTATATACACCCATGACCACTGATATATCCTATAATATTTTTCTACTTCCTACTGAAATAGTGTATTTCTGTGTCTATCATAGTAACCTTGCAGCTGGAATGTGACACAAGGCATGGTTTTCCAAAATTAGCCTTAAAAATTAACCAGTCTCGGTTTGGACAGGTGTT